>OY856187.1:91351524-91600740 GCA_963693315.1 Diogma glabrata
ATGAAAATAGTACATTTTGCTACAAGAGATGAAAATGCTACTTTTACTCAACTTAAAATGTTTTTATCTCACGTAGGAAATACAATTTTTTCTATGATAGCATATGAAAAGTCTATTTTCATCACGCTTAATCTCCTGTGAAAATGAGTTCTTTTTCACTAGTGTAAAAAGAATAAAAAATTGTAGTTACCATAGCAACTATAATAATCTTCATATCATTTTACATAGTTTTTAAAATAAAGTAACCATGAAATAATAGAATATGAATTTTGAATTTTATTTTGTCGATTTCTAATTTAATAATTTATAATATATCGTTTATATATTAAACATCGTAGAAAAAATTGCATTTCCTTCGCGAGATAAAAACATTTTACGTTCATGAAAATAACACACTCGACGCTAACGCGTCTCGTGAACAAATGTTCACTCACGAAAAAGCAGCGTTTTCATCTCTTGTAGGAAAATATAATATTTTCTATGATAGTAAATATATAAACGCGATATTTATCAGAAACTATTAAATTAGAAATCGACAAAATAACATTCAAAATTCCTATTCTATTTTTTCATGGTTGCTTTGCAAAATTACATCAAAATACCATAGCAACTACAATTTGTTATTTAGCGCAAATATTTTTACACTAAAAACCCATTTTCACATGAGATCAAGCCTGCTTTAAAATTGACTTTAATCTGCTATCATCGAAAAAAGAATTTTTATATACTAATTACTATCGCACAAAAAAATTTTAATTTGTGAAATAGTATTCACATTTTAGGAGTGAAAAAACCGCTCGAATAACATAAAACTGTACTGGTAATAAAATTCGCGAACCACTAATGGTGGATCACCGGTGGAGAAACACTGAACTAGAGTATGTTTACCATAGGGAAATTCGGAAAATAGTGGTTTGTGCTTATACACATCCTCTTCACGTGACAAATATCATACCAATGATATTGATAAAACTGCAACAGAAATATCAAAGATGGCTGTTGGTATTGCAAAATATCATACTGATAGATTTTGACAAATATAAAACATCGTTTTTGTTTGTTTGCAAAACTTCTTTTTTGTTTTCTTCCATAATGTTATTTTAACTATGTATTCAAAAACATTCTACGAATTTCAAATATAAATAATATATAAAATATGCTTTGAATTTTGAATGTTTGAAGATAAACAAAATCAAACCGTAATTTTTTTGGAATTATCATAAAATCATACTGATATTTTTTTCTACAATTCTTGTAGAAAAAAATTTCATGAAAAATGTTATGACATTGATAGAAGTAGTCTTCACGTGTGATTTCTTGTATAACTCGATTGAAGATGTTACGTGAAGACCCACATTTATATGATGTAGATAATTGAAACTAATAATCCAGTCAGTTAAAAAATTCGGAATTTATTTAAAATCGAAAAAAAACAGCAAAAGTTAAAATAATATAAGAGATTTATCTGTGGTAATCTATTACATATACGTGGTGATTAATTAATTACAAGGAAAATGATGTATGAATTTTTTGAAAAATAATCGACTAAACTAAATACTTCATTTGCTGGGTGGTGCTAAGCTGAAAGTGTTTGTTGTTGTAAAAATTATAACTAAATAACCAGGCACAATGATTATGTAAGGTGAACTGGATGGATGACCTTATATATTCAACATATAATAGACGTTCATTGGCGTATTTTCGTTTTATATTTTATTTTGCTTATAACTGATTCAGATACATGAACATGCCGTAACTTTTTTGTGTTTCGAAAATTTATTAAATTTTTTAGTTGATATGATACATGTGTGTTCTTTGATTTTTTTCTGCATTTAAGTAAGATTCTTTTAGGAATTACAACATAATTTTTATGATTTCAAAAAATACAAACAGAATTTATCAAAGCAAATTGCGAAAGAAAGAAAGTTATGTGGAACGTACATTCTGTTTGATGTTGTCTAATATTTTGCTAAAGTCTAACCATATCTATTAATTAATTAGCACAATTGATGTCAAGTAATTTTTATTTGTTTTCACTAATTCTAGATACTGCTGTAAGTGTTGAATTACCTATATCTATGATCGTACATCATTTAAATAAGGATGATGTAAGTAAAACCTATTTAATTATAGTTATTTATGGACAAATTGTGCTATGGGGAGTAACACGTTCGGAGAGCGAGCGGCCAATCCGAGAAAGGATTCCGGGTAAAAGGTTTCCTCCGGTTCTTATAAAAATAAACATTTAAAAGTTTATTTTGTCTATTTTGATAACGAACGACCTTAAAATAATATTATATTATATACCCACCCATGTTGAGAAGTGATTTATAATTGACCTTGGACTTTTATATAACAATTGTCGTAAAGTTGTGTTGTACAGTCTTTATATTGCCAAACCATAGGCACAAAAAAGTAATTTGTTCTCATAAATGTCAAAAGCAATGTCAATTAAAAATTGATTGAAATGGTACCAAAAATGTTACATCGAATTAGATTTTTTCCATACTAAAAAAGATTCAATTACACCAGCTTTTATATGGTTGAAATTGGAAAATACATTATCAATTAAAATAATAATTCAATAATAATTAACAATAGTTAAAAGTTGTGCAATGCAAAATTATATAAAAAATTGCTGTTACTTAAATTAAGTGCTCTTTCAAATGACATCCCACTCATTTGGGTCAAAAAAGCTTTTTTCATCCTTTTTCACCCTCATTCCATCCAAACATAGAAATATGATTCTATGAAACTTCGCTATAATTTTTGTTAAAAGCTTATCAAACTTCCTGTCTTTGCACGTGTGTGGGTTTTTGTAGATAATCAAGAGAAGTAAAATCAACTCTTTAATTGCAGTAAACCGTTTCATAAAATTGTACATTATAAAAAATAGTATATTTTCCTACAATAGATGAAAACATTGTTTCTTCGTGAGTAAACATTTGTTCACGAGACGCGCTAGCGTCATGTTTACGAACGAAAAACGTTTTTATCTCGCGTAGAAAATGCAATTTTTTCTATGATAGTATATATATAATCGATATTTACTATAAATTATAAAATTAAAAATCGACAACATAACATTAAAAAGTCATATTCTATTATTTCATGGTTGCGTTGTTTAAAAGCTTTTTAAAATTATATGAGAAACCATAGCAACTACAATTTGTTATTCTTTTTACACTATAATGGTAAAAAACCCATTTTTACAGGGCATTAAGCGTGATGAAAATAGACTTTTCATTTGCTATCATAGAAAAAATTAATTTTTAAAACGATTCAAAATTGTGTAAAGTGAAAACAAATAGATATTGTGCAGTTATTCCATTATATGTTCTATGTAGTTTAAATTCAAAAATAAATTAAAAAGTTTATGAACCTATAAATAAATTAATTTGCGAATCTATCTAAATGGTAGCTTTGATTTGAGTAAAAATATAATATCGTTAACCCCGAGCTTTTAGCTATATTCAAAGCTATAACCCATTTCGTTACTTCATAAAAAACTCTTTGTTTACAAAGAAAAAGATCCTTTTTGGAGCCATTTTTCAAAAATTAAAACCGAAAAATTTAAACCGAAAATTTAAATAAAGTAAATAATATTTAAGTGAATTTTGGATTTTTGAGATCAATTAAACTCAAGTAAGTAAAGAAGTAATTGGAATATTTTCAATTCATTTAAGTGAATTTTTTTTATAAAACCTTATTAAATAACTTTTAAACCAAAAAAGTTCAACGGACTCGACGCTAAACTGGTTTTTAGTAAATGGGACAAAGTACAAAAACTTACAAATATTACAAACTAGTAATATGTGCTTTTGATAATGCTTTTTTCTCCAAAACAAAAAAATAATTTTTGTTTGTAATTTTAGTGTGTTTCAGGTAAACAGTAAATCTTTAAAATTTAAATAATAAAAGAAAAAAGGCGAAATTTTGAAATCGCCCTGTTTGAAAAATTAAAATTAAAAATGTCATATAAAATACAATTTTTGTTATCAATACAATATTTTTATAAAACCTTACTTAGTAGCTAGTACCTTATTAAATTTCCTAACAAATTTCGAGTAACCCTGAATCAAAACTAGGAAAAAATAAAACATTTCAATTTTTTTTGTATTATACTAACGACTTCGAAGTTTCAAGAAAATCGGAAATGATCAGGTTCAAATTTTTTATTACAAAATTCTTTTCGATTAAGTCTTTTCGAATCCAAAAACCCTCTATAAAAAATTTCATCTTCAAAGTTTTAACTTAAATTTATTTATGTTTTCAATCAAGAGACGCGGTAGTGTCTCGCGCGCCATGTTTTCAAAGACACTACTAGTATATATACTGTGCACCCGATAGGTTTTAAGGGTTAAGTTTTTCATTTTGAAAAGAATTGTACTTTTTGTACAACTGTTTTCAAAATTATGTTTGAAAGTATATATTAATTAACCAAATGTAACCAATGTTTATGAAAAAAATATTATGCATACTCATTTACGAAAGTTTTTAAAATCAAAATTTTCTCTTCCCAAAATTTTAGTAAATAGCAAATATTTTTACAAATTTTTATACCACGTTAGTAGCATTGGAATTTTATAGACTACATACACGATCCACGATATTTTAAAAGAAATTTTATACATTTGTAGGGTTTTATTTATATTATTTTTGAACATATTCGTGAATCATAAAAAATGTCAAATTTTGTAATGAATTTTAGAATTACGACACACGATTATTGTTTACTATTGCCATTGAGTTTTTAAAAATTTACTATTTTATACTAAATTCAAAAATTATTTATATATGTATGTGTCCAGGAAACCCATCAAATGTTTCATTAATAATAAATTGAAGTTGGCATAATTATAATGTGTTTGATCAAAAAGTTCTATTTAATCTATATTATGTAATGTCGTTTTCTTTTTGCCAGAGCAGAAAAAGTGATTTTTTTAAGACTTTTTTTTCACAAAACGAATATGAAAAAATTTGATCTAGTTTTGTAGTTGTGTTTGTGAACTCTCATTTAATGTTTTTGTTAATTAATAGAATTTAATTAAATAATTTTTTATTAATTTTTGATTTAAAAGACGATTTAAACAAAACATTTATTTAAACAAATAACTATTTCACTTTAAAAAAATAACAATAAATAAATGGCGTCTTGTTTGTTTACTAATTTTACAGATTTGTAAATGTATTTGTGTAAATTTATTGTATTTGCAACTTGATCTACCAAAAAATCTAGATTCAGAAAAAATATTTTCAGATCAAAAAAAGAGCAATGTTTTGTACAAAAAGAATACAAAATGCAAAAAAAAGTGATCTGACAGCTACTTTTTTTGCTCTTAGATCACTTTTTTTGTCAAAAAGAAAACGACATAAATTTGTTATCTGAGAGAACCCAACAAATGTTATATCTGTAGTAAATTTTAATTTTTGTTCCATTTTATTTTAGAATTGATTTGTAATTTAGTAAGGTAATTTAGTATGCTTTGAAATGTTGTGTTTTTATTCTTAGTCGTTTTAGTTTTAGTCGTTCAAGAAACACATATAGTGTTAGAAGAGAATCTTTTTACGAGAGGTGAAGTACCTGGCTATGAGATACTAGGAGCAACGCTTCACAGATCATATGGAACAACGACATATGTCAGATGTGGCCTAGAAAATGTGAAACTGGTGAAAATAAGCTCTACGGAAGATATATTCATAGTGACAATTGAAGATGGAGGAACAATTATTATAAATGTTTACAAACCACCGAATACATCATGGCCAACAAACGTTTTACCATCTTATGACAAACCAAGCATCTACATTGGCGATTTCAATTGCCACCACAATCTTTGGAAATATCAACACAACGACTATAACGGAACTGCTCTTGTAGATTGGACTGAACAACAAAATATGCATCTTATTTTTGATGCAAAAGATCTTGGCATTTTTCAATCAGCTCGATGGCAGAGAGATTATAATCCAGACCTCTGTTTTGTCTCATCTAATCTAAGTGGACAACTGATTCACGCATTACGACAAGTTTTACTAGGCTTTCCACATTCCCAACATCACCCTGTTATTGTTGAAGTATAGCCATACAAATTTCAATGATTAATTCAATACCTAAACCAAGATGGAATTTTGCAAAGGCTTCTTGGCAAAACTTTTCGAAAGAATTGGATGCTTGTGTAAGATTCATTCCATCACTTGCGAAAAACTATGATCGATTTGTAGGCGCTACTATATCAACTGGAAAAAAATTTATCCCGAGAGGTTACCGTAAAGAATACATTCCTGGTTGGAACGAAGAAAGTGAAAAACAATTTAAAGAATTCGTAGAGAGCGGAGACCCCAAAATAGGAGATGACCTTTAACGTTCATTAGATGCTAACAGACAAGAAAGGTGGATATCTGGTATGGAAAGATGGATTTCACTTATAGTAGCAGAACTGCTTGGAGTGAAATCAGAAAACTAGGTGCTGGGAAAAAGAAATTTGCTGATAAGACTAACATAAACCCAAACTTGATAGCAAACAGAATAGTAAATGTGTCAAGAGTTGAACCGCATAAAAAACATTCAAAAACTATTCTTTTAAATATGAAAAACCTAAAACGAAACACACCAAGATCTTCTGACTATTGTCGCCCATCCACGGTAGAAGACATTACCACATCATTGAAAGACATGAAATCAGAAAAAGCGGCTGGCTTCGATACAATATATCCAGAATTCTTAAAAAATTGTGGTGAAAATACTAGAAAATGGCTTGCACGATTTTTACCAATATTATGGAAACAAGAATCTTACCAAATGCGTTCAAGAAAACAAAAATCATAGCAATATTGAAACCAGGCAAAAAAGAGGAAAAACCAGGAAGTTATAGACCAATTGCACTACTCAGCGTTTGCTATAAATTATTCGAGAGATTAATTTACAATTGAATTGTATCAAGAATTGATGAAGCCTTAGCTCCAGAACATGCTGGTTTTCGTCGTGGACGCAATTGTGTAGATCAAGTACTCGCAGTGACAAACTTAATCGAAGATGGTTTCCAGATAAATCTGAAAACCTCAGTGGCTTTCATCGACCTTACTGCAGCATATGACACCGTTTGGCGAAAAGGATCAATACGTAAACTGCGCCAAGATTTTTGTTCAAGAAAAATGTAAGTGAAAGCGAGCGGTTTTTACAGAAAAAAAAAAGATGTTATTTCCTCTGTTTAAATAAATTTTAATATATGTGTATATTTATTATATATTTTAGAATTATGATATGTAGTCCTAGAGTCTTACTTAAATTAAATAAAGAAGGTAGATGTTTAGAAAACAAAATGTTAATAAGAAATTTTATTAATTTGTGTTTAATGATTTGAGAAGTTTTTGTAAAGTAAAAGATACAAGAATTTAATATGTTATAGTTAAAATGATAGTTTCAAGCTAAATCAAAACATGGCGCGGGGTTTTTACAGCCTTTTGGTTGTTTTTGATGCGATTTGACTATTTTTTGTAAAGTAGAATCAGATAGCTTCAAAAATCACTGTTGATTAATATTAGTGACAGAATATACTGTTATATAACCACTGGTATTTGATTATTGATACAAAAAGCGTTTACGTTTAATACAACGAATCAAATACACCGTATATAATTAAATAGGGCAAACCTTAGTAAGATATTTCGTATCAAGCCCTGAACAGATAGCCCAACTAGGGTTCATATACGAAAAACCAAATGAGGTCCAGAAATATACATCATATTGCCCTAATAGTTCTTGTCCTTGCTGGACTGACCAGATCCTGATCACGCCCTGACTGTTTCATATTAATTATTGGTTTTGGTAAATGGTAAACATTTCTGTGATTGATGTGATTTATCCAGTTATAGAAGGTTATAGTTAGGAATATCGGGGAGTTTATAAGTCTCCAACTCATGACATGAACAACTCATGAAAAAGTAATAGAAATTTTCGAAAATTAGTCAAGAAAAATAAATAAAATTGTGATATACACCGGAGAAACACACATAAAAACTATAGTCTATGATTAATAGTTTTAAAAAATAACAAAACATTTTTAGAAAAGCCCTTTGCGGATAAGCTAGGGCATGTAAAAACCCGGTTAATTTTAAAAACCGGGGTTCGGTTTTTAATAAAATAAAAACCCAGGTAACCGGGTTTTAACCGGATTTTTGGTTATTTAAAAAGCTATCTTGAGTAAAATTGTAAATATATTATAAAAAAAATGAAATAACATGTTAAATTCATTTATACAGTTCCCATACACGCATTAAAAATTCATGCGTCCAACAGGTCAAATTTCACAGATGAACGTAATCTATGGTACAGAATTTACCTGCGATCAAAAAGACTCTTTCACTGTCTGTTGAAGTGGGTTGAATTGATGCCAGAGCATTGAATAAGTTATTGATTTTTATGGATTTTTCCTTAGTAACGCAAAACTTTTTCATTTCTTTGTGGAAGGACCACTTAAAATTGCTATAGTTTGCACATTCATTAGAACCATGCAATACCGCAGAAATTGAATGTTGTAGTTGTTATAATAAAGACCTACAGATGTGGATATCATTGGTTCGACTTCACCATCGTGAATGCTCTCTAAAATATTTATTTCGATTTAGGAGTAAGAACTATTTTCTAATAAAACTGATACTTGATACTAAGACAATATTGATAATATTTAATTTGGACGAAAAACAGTTCTTCTTAGTTATTATTGCGTTTAGAAAAGAAAGATTTTACCGGATGAGGTGTGATGATTTGATGTACACCGAGTACGGAAATATCTGTTTTCTAACGAGCTGTACATAATATTTGTTTGCATACTTCATTGGAATTAATTAAAACAGTTTTTTAAAGTGAAATTTGATTAACCTTGAATGTTGCTAAAAGTTAAAATCAAGTATTTATTCTTCATTGAAATTAAAAAAACAAACGCTTAAATCTGCCTAACATTTTATTGAAATAAGTTAATTAAGTCATGGAAAACGAAATAAATATTTAAAGTATAATGAAAACAGCAATGGCAAACTAAAAAAAAATCTACTACCCCCAAAAATCACAACATAAATTGTAAAATGTTTTGAAAATTTCTTCCGATAAAAGACTGCAGAGAAAGTTCAGATCGTTGATAAAATATTATGTTGGAATACATTCTTGAAAAGTGTATACCAAAGAATTTAATATAAACAACTAAAATAAAGTTACAACGGTAAATCAGCAAGCGAAGATATTAAAGTTTTCCACATTGTATTTAAGCTACGTTTACGATGTTAACAAATAACAACTATACTGTAGGTTACGAATATTTTTATACAGAATGCGATTCATTTCTATACGACTTTTAATTAATGAATCTATATTCTATTGCATCCAGAATACGAAAAACTAAATTTCCTTTCTAGAATAAACAATAAATTGAACTTCCGATGTTACAGAAAAACCCGGTTTTCACAGCAAAACCCGGTTTTTAGACAATTTTATAAAAATCAACAAAAACCCGGGTAACCGGTTTCGGTTTTATCCGAATTACAAGCCCTAGGATAAGCATAACAGCTGAAATCGATCGAGCTAGCTATTTAAAATTATTAATTATAATCAGCCTAGTACCTTTGGTGTCTTCCATAAACTTTATTGTCTATGATTGACTGTAAGTTAGATTTAATTTTCAGTTTTTACTTTTATATGACCTCTATCTCGAAATCGGCACATTTTTTTTATTTTCGCCTTATCTTACCACATAAATATATACGTAAATACATATATTTAAAGCTTTTCATTTTTCAGTGAGAAAGTCGTTGTGCAGAATATAGGATTACAAACAATCAAGTCTCCCCATAATTGGGTTTCGTTTTACTTTTTGAAAGTACGGAACTCTTAAAATAATAATAAAATTTTCTCAAACTGTTTTCTTTATTTCTTATCAGAAGAAATCAATAATAAAAACACATAATTTCAAAGCTAAAGAAATTACCTTACTAAATTACAAACTAAATTCTAAAATAAAATGATACCAAAATTAAAATTTACTACCGATATAACATTTGTTGGGTTCTCTCAGATAACATGTTTAATAATATAGATTAAATAGAACTTTTGACCAAACACATGTTTACGAAGAACATCAATAATAGGTCTTTTTTTCTACGGAAAGCAATATTCTAAATATTTTATTTTTTCTCATTTTCTTCATAACAAATAAAATTTGACATTTTTTATGATTCACGGATATGTTCAAAAATAATATAAATAAAACCCTACAAATGTATAAAGTTTCTTTTAAAATATCGTGGATCGTGTATGTAGTCTATAAAATTCAATGCTACCAACGTGGTATAAAAATTTGTAAAAATATTTACTTTTTACTAATATTTTGGGAAGAGAAAATTTTGATTTTAAAAACTTCCGTAAATGAGTATACATAATTTTTTTTTGATAAACATTAGCTACATTTGGTTAATTAATATATACTTTCATTCATAATTTTGAAAACCGTTGTACAAAAAGTACAATCCTTTTCAAAATGAAAAACTTAACCTTTAAAACCTATCGGGTGCACAGTATATATACTAGTGTCTTTCAAAACATGGCGCGCGAGACACTACCGCGTCTCTTGACAAGCAACGTATGTTGTCAAAATTGTTGAAGCTAGGTGGTTACATACAAATATTCAAAGAAAGTGAAAGAAATACAAAGCTTTATATAAAAAAATGTTCGGTACAACATTTTATGACTATACACAATAGTTTACAGGCACCTTATATGATTCAAACGATCACAACAGAACTCTAGAAATGGCGTCAGTTTGTAAAGGGACTTTTAATGTTGATATGAAGCGAAAGAATTATAATTCAGATCTTAGTTTTGCGCTTCTTGAGTTAGCCGTTTAGAATAGCTAACAGCAACATGTCTAAGTATGTACACACCCGTTAAAAAAATGAATATGGTTGTGATAAAAAGGGAGAAAAACGTAACAATGCTGATTTGATATCGTAGAATATATCTTCCAATCAGCTAAATAAAATTCTTTCGTCCAAGTTTTTGGCATGGGCAACGGGTCAAGATTATCTTTCTGAAGAACATTTTTATCTTGAATAAAGTTTTCATCTTAATAAAGATGAAAAGCATAATTATCGAGGCTAACAATTAAATGATCTGAACAAATGGGCCTAATCTGTATATGTCAGGTTCAAAAATCACTCATTCCAAAAATGATCTACCTCAACCTTGATTAGGCATTACCAAAACTAAAAGGTGTTTATATTGTGAAACAACCAAGCAGTAATGTAGGCGTAGTAAACATTACAACCACATATTCTACCTAACAATTCCTTTGTTTTAAAAATTTCTTATTCTACATAACCATGATACTGTTCAATAAAAGAGTTTATAACATCATCGTTAGACGATACCCACTGGTATACCAGGATCTTTAATCTGTAAAACTTATAATGTTGTTTTCGACTATGTAGAAACAAGCATTATCTTAATGACAAATTCTCCAGTGATTTACATTTAAACGAGAAAAATCTTCAATAAAGAACATTAACTTTGATTTTCACGATGTCTTCGTATTTGCCTTAATATTTTCTCATAAAATTCTACAGCAAAATTGATTTCGAAATTTTATTTGTTTGCAATCATCGTCTCAGCTTATATTATAACATAAAATTTTATATTAAGTCATCATTATTTTACAGTTATCCTCATATTTGTAACCTTTGAACTTGGTTGTATGCACTTATTGTTTATACATAATTTGAAAGTTTATTCATATTTGCAAAGTCCAAAGAATCCTCAGAATGTAATCCAAATGTAATCCAAACAACATAAGAAACTTGACACAACAAATCGATTTATCACAAGTAATTTTATATCAAACAAAGCGAATTACTTATCTTGTTTATTTTATCATAAAATAGTTATAACAAAATGCAGATACAATTTTATTTGTGGACAATCTAATAAAACTTTTTCAACGAATGTATATTTTGTAGAAATAATTTGTTTACAAGACGAAAGTTTTTATGCTTTCATAAGTGTTGTTGGTGACATACTTATTAGTAAGCTAGAGCTAGAGAAGAAAACTTCCTATATTTTCCGAATTTGTAAGGAAATAAATATATCAGTATTTATTATGTCTATAGTCCTCATCTAGATAAGAATGTTACATAGTTTTTTATTTTAATTAAACAAAACCAGAATATCTTCGAAGGTCGCTTCAAAAATAAATGGAATGCTCGAAACTCCATATAACAAAACGAATAAATAACATTTTAAAAGTTATACAAAATTATGGTCTGATAACAAAACAAAGAAAAACACATTTCCAGCAATATTTTTCATTGTTATGAAAATTTATCGAATTATTTTTACCGATGTGAATACTCTTATCACCAATGTATAATTTATTTATTTAATGTTATCTGTCAATTGGGATTATGAATAGATAAGACTTTGTCAATTAAAGTATTTGCTTCCCTGAAGTATATTTTTTGAAAACGAATAAAGTCAAATTTTGCATGATTAAAGCTGATATCGATTAAATGAAATGGTTTTTTGATAGCGATTAGTGTATGAAAATTGGCGATTTATCGTATTTTGCACTTGAATATTTTGATTTTGCTAGAAATATTAACGCAATGATATATCTACGCACCTAATTCTAATAAGTTGACACCTTGCATTCGTCAATTTTTGCTGATTTACTTTTTTTTAATTTCTGATCCACGGGTGTGGCAATAACGCGTACTTTAGTTCTAGCTATTGACATATGAGTTAACGTGAGATATCACATAGCACTAGCAATAACAGTAAGATGTCACTAGCCAAGTGTAGTGTACACTGAATATACTAGTGACTCACAAACAAGAAGCAAACAGTGAACTACCGCGTAAACGCAATTTAATAAGCAAAAGAGGCAGAGACTCTGACGACCTCAAAGACCGAAGAAACCGAGAGCATAACACCAACACCACTACTACTGCAGTTATAACATTTAAGCGTTTAAATAATTGAGTCACTCACCAAATCATCATTCCTATGAAAACTTAATTAACAGATCATCTTTACCAACTCAAACATACAATTGATATATAAACAATTTTTTTCTTCTTTATCTCCATTTTAGGAGCATAGGGCGTTTCCTAGACTGGACCATCTAACTTTAATTGAGGCAATCGCTTTTAACTCCCCCCCCCCCCATGTCTTGCCAATTCAACTCAAGCGATTCCTTAAAGATGCGATTTGTGTTCTTATCACTCAATCTGTTTATTTTTCTGCCGACTTGGTTGGTTGTTCTGTTTTACAGCGGCTGGTTTGATTTTAAATGGTGCAATTGCCAGCTGGGCGCTATGTATGTCTGCACCTTGTTTCACTCTGATATCTTGTAACGAAAATAGAAACTTCTTTCTAACCAGTATACATGATCGATTTGGTTCTTGGTTTTCCCATCCGGTGAAGTTCAAATGTATTTGTGTATGTTCTTGTGTATTTGGGAATTTGCTGTCTCCCATGAAGCTGTGGTTTGTGTAACAACAGTCTATAAGTCTATCTCCATATTATTGCTCCGCGTTAAGACAAGCACAAACTTGCACATAACTGATTCCATTCCGGTGTTATCGGTTCTAATTTTAAAGTTAATGTCTACTTGAACAATTTTGATATCGTTTCGATGTGCAGTAGATATTGTTTCTTGTAATTGGACATAGAATTCCTCTTTTGTTGTATCATCTGCTTCTGCAGTAGGTGCATAGCACTGTATGATGGTTATATTTTTGGTTTTTGATTGAAATCGAGCTGTGATTATTCTGCTATTTATTGGTTTCCCTATCTAATATTATTCCATTACCTTCTCAACTTGTGCTAGTCTTGATGATTCTGTTAGAGTTTTGACGTTCCAGCTTCCCGTTCGTGTCTGGGTACGATAGCCAATGGTCGATTTGTGTTGTGTCTCCAGATTGTTTTTTCTTCGTGTACGTATTGAAAATCAGTTTATTCATTGTTGAATTCAGATTAACAAATGATTGGTCCATAGAATCCTTGCTACTTTCCAGGGCTGTTGGATAAGGTATACTGGCATACCGGGGGGAGACATTCTTGCTTCATGTAGTTCACTCATACTTCATATTTTTTCTAATGTTGGTTCCTGAGCGGACCCGTTTAAGTCCTTAACGACGGTAATTGTTGAATTTGTTTTAGTAATATATTAACTGATGTAATAAAATATTGTCGCATACACATGCAGTTGTTGAATTTGATGGTAATATATTCAACGATATAACAAAATTAATGGCGGCAAACGTTGAATTTGGTAGAAATAATTAACTTATGAACCGTTACAACAAACGATGATAACGACGACGAGTTATACTTTTCACAATGTAACAACTATTTTTATAAAACAAGTAATAACTGTTATTCAAAATTGTTGCAATGAATGTATTAAAACTGTCCTCTTGATTTTATTCCGATGTCAATATAAATAAAAGTTTTGAAAAAACTTGTAATAGTTTAACAACAAAATAACAAATTAGATGTGTACCGATGATCTGATTCCGATCGACTGTCCAAATAATTACCAAATTTCCAAGTAAATATCAAAAAAATTTTATGAACCAACAACATACCATACCAACAACAATATGAACCAACAAAAAACAGCTTCGTAACGAAAGATATGAATAAAATACGATAAGTGATATTGCAGGCGTTCATTCACGCATAATCAATTGTTTAGACAAACAAATTTTTACGGGAAAACAGCTTCGTAACACAAGGAGATTAGGTCAACGGTATCACGCTCAATTTTAATTATGCAATATAGCTTGATGATGGAATGCTATTGTTTTCTCAACAAAACAAACCTTTAAATATCTAGTTGTGAGCTTTAATCATTAGGGAAGACAGTGTGTTATATGATCCAGGAATATGTCACTTGCTGAATAATTGGCAGACCAATTTTAGTTATTTATTAATTGATTTATTCATGTATTCATTTATTTATTTATTTATTTATTCATTTATTTATATTTTATTTATTTATTTATCTGTTTATTTATATATTTATTTGTTTATATATTATTTATTTATTTATTTAATTATGTAGTTATTTATTTATTTATTTATCTATTTATTTATTTATTTATTTATTTATGTATTTATTTATTTATTTATCTATTTATGTATTTATTTATTTATTTATTTATTTATTTATTTATTTATTTATTTATTTATTTATTTATTTATTTATTTATTTATTTATTTATTTATTTATTTATTTATTTATTTATTTATTTATTTATTTATTTATTTATTTATTTATTTATTTATTTATTTATTTATTTATTTATTTATTTATTTATTTATTTATATATATATTGATTTATTTATTTATTTATTTATTTATTTATTTATTTATTTATTTATTTATTTATTTATTTATTTATTTATTTATTTATTTATTTATTTATTTATTTATTTATTTATTTATTTATTTATTTATTTATTTATTTATTTATTTATTTATTTATTTATTTATTTATTTATTTATTTATTTATTTATTTATTTATTTATTTATTTATTTATTTATTTATTTATTTATTTATTTATTTATTTATTTATTTATTTATTTATTTATTTATTTATTTATTTATTTATTTATTTATTTATGTATTTATTTATTTATTTATTTTTTTATTTATTTATTTATTTATTTGTTAATTTATTTATTTATTTATTTATTAATTTATTTAGGTACAATCCTATTTTATCCCCGTTAATAAAAAGTTGATTTTTTATATAAATAGAAAGAGTAAGTCCTCTGCATCCTTATTATGAAAAAAAACTTTGCGGAAATGTGGAGGTCAAAAGTTATAAAGGATCAAACTTTCAATTTTACCCTGGTCCACCTTTGATTATTTTGTAGTTTTTTATAATAAGTATTAAACAAATTATTAGATGATGGGCATTTATGATATTTATAAATATCATAAAACTGATCTACTGTAATACCATGTACTGTTTATTACTGTTTTTTTACTGCTTTTATTTTTCTTACCGTCGTAAGTTAAATGAAAACAGTTATAAGCCTTAGATCAATGTACCATTTGTTCGTTTCATAGCTTTTTACATATATTTCTGAGATTACTTGTCCCCTTCATCAGTGTTCTATATCTATATTATGAAATATTTGAATTATTTATGAGAAAATTTTTTTGTTTGTTGTTACAATGTTTAAAAACGCAATTACCTTACTACAATTATATCATAATTTTAAAAAACTATTGGTCCTAACCCGTAGTAATACGCTAAACATGTAGTGTTGACATAAATTGATAAAATTGAGCAAAAACATAAATCTATGATAAAAAATAAATTAACACAAACAATTTTAAAATAATTAATCTATAACATCTAAAACATCAATTACAACTAAGACGATCAACATGGCGCTAATATTGTTTATTAATTTTATATTGCCATTTATTTTTGCAAAAATTTATCTTAATTTATGACTACTCATTTACCAACTATGGGACATCATAAAAAACAGAAAACATTCAGAAAAAACATTTAGAAAAAATTTCGTTTAATATCATCTAAATCTGCGTGAATTTATACTTCGTTCATGCTATCTTGCTAATTTTTTTTTGCTAAGTTTTTTGATGTGGTTACAGACCTAAGGCCCTATTCCCGAACACATATTTGTCAATCGACAATATTGTCAATTTCACCAAAATACTTAACAACTTTGTTTAAAAATGGTATTCTGTAACTCATATTTGTGTCAAACAAATTATAACAAACTTTTACAAAATTATAACAGATTTTTGGTACTAGATTCGTACTTTTGACAACTAACTTTTTTAATCTTAAAAGATGCAAAATAAAATAAAAATATATTTAATAAATAAATATGTTTTAATGATATTTATATAAAAATATGATTATTTAATATTATTAAAGACTTAATTTTGCGTTATAAACTAATTTTTACGCCAATCGATGAAATTTGTATAAAAAAAAGTCAACACACAAAACATAAAGCAAAATTGTGATTTTGACAGTAACTATATTGTTCTTGTCACATTCACAATATTGTGTTGAATTTTCACCAAATTGGTGTTACATAACACGAAATTCACAATATTGTGTGAATTTACAATATTGTGATGACATTTATTTGTTCGGGAATAGGGCCCCTGGGTGTATGCTGGACTCAGGGAATCCATGTCAGAATTGTGGTTGACTGCTGTGTCTCTGTTGATGTGTATGGCTTATGATTCAAGTATGAGCCGTTTTTTCCAATTATCTGCCTTTGTCACTATACTAGCATGATCATAGTCAAATGTATTTCCTAACTCCTTGGCATGCTTAAAAGCAGCTGTGCTATTTGGTTTAACCACTGAGGACTTAATATCGTTTTTATGTTGTTTCGTCCCATTCCCTAGTTTTGTCCAGTCTGTCCAATACTATCTACCTTTACAATCCTTATAATTAAATGTATATAATAGACCATGTTGGTCTGCTGTGTCGATTACCTCATATGATGTTGGAATGATCTTATTTACTGTTTTTTCCGGTTTATAAGCGACCTTTATGTTATTGTGATTGTATGTTAGTAATCTAGCAAGACTTTCTGACAGATCTTTTGAGTAAGTCAAACTCTTGTACTTTACTTCTTGATTCAAGGCACTTTCATTGTTTATGTTTCTAGTATCGTATTTCAGTATCATTCTCTTTATTAATATCTTAGGATAGCCATTCATCACCAATATCTCATTAATATTTCTTCAGATTTCCTCCTTATGCTCTGTTACTGATAGCATACGGTGAACCGTTCCGTATGCTGTGCTGTTTTTTTTTTTGGTTACTTGGGTGCTCAGAGTGGTAGTTGAGCATTCTAGTTTTTGATGTTGGTTTCTGGTAGTGTTTCGTTAATACCCTTTTATCCTTGTCCCTGATTATTGTCATGTCCAAGTATGCAATTCGATTATTTTCTTCGTTTTCATATGTGAATTTGATATCTTTGTGTTCATTGTTAAGAATGTTATAGAAATTTTCCATTTCATCCTTCGGTATTATCGCCAAAGTATCGTCCACATATTTCACCAACAAGGTTGGGTTGAAACCAGCTTTGTGTATAACAATATCCAATAAATCTGTGATAACGAAGTCTGCTAATATTCCCGAGTCCAGCATACGCCCAAGTCTGTAAAATCACATCAAAAAAATTAGCAAAAAAAAATTAACAAGATAGCATGAACGAAGTATAAATTCACGCAGGTTTAGATGATGTTAAACGAAATTTTTTCAAATGTTTTTTCTGAATGTTTGCTGTTTTTTATGATATCCCATAGGTGGTAGATGAGTAGTCATAAATTAATATAATTTTTTGCAAAAATAATTGGCAATATAAAATTAATATATGATTTTTTGTGGTTACACTAACACCAAAAATAATTTATTTTAAAAATAAAAAAAAAATAAAACAAAATTAATTTGATTTTTAATTTTTATCTAATTTTTATTTTACTACGCGTTTCAATCTGATGCAGATCATCAACAGGTAATATTTTGTAACTAATACTAGTTTCCCACCGCAGAAATTTACTTTTCCTACTCCTATCACAGTAAATTATAAATTACATCGCACTATCCATGACATGTAAATTGATTATTTCAAATAGCGTGCGGTAAGTAAAAAAAAGCGTGCGGTAATGGATTTTCATATATATATATATTACCGCACGCTTTTAATAAAAAGAAAAATTTGTATTTAAAGAAAAATTTGATTTTTAAAAATTAAATATTTCAATTCATTTTGACACAGAATAATGCAAAGCCTACCACAATTTGTAAACTATTTGCATTTTATTTATAATTAGTAGTTCATTTTTTCAAGTAATTTTATACGTTTGGGCATTAAAACAAAGTCGTAGGAAAAGTATATAACAAATCTCGAGTTGTAAAGCATTTTCCATGCTCGTGAAGATACTGCACTCGACGCTACGCGTCTCGTGCGCAAAATTTTCCCTCGCATGTAAAATGCTATTTACAACTCTAGATATGTAATATACTAATGTAGTATAGCAAATATTTGATATTAGTTTGATTTCTCACCGTTCATATTATATTAAGATAATTTTTCGGTGGGAAACCAAACCTAACTTGACACTAGAATAAAATTGAAATATCAAAATACCGTACTGTCAATTTTATATTTGATATTAGCGTTATAGTTTTTAAAATGAAATTAACATCCCAGAGAAAATCAAACTAGATTTAGACCAGCCCTGCCACTGTTTTTGAACAGCATAAAATACATATAAGTTTTATTCTATAACGTCTTTTTTAAATATTTCTCTCACGAAAACCAAACGACTACGTTGACTACGTTTTCCGTGTCCTATTCCTTTATAATGCTATACTAAACATATCCATATCATAATCAACAATTAATACATACACTGAAAGAAAAATTGAGGTTCATGACAACCTCATCTCGAAGTTGGCAGTTGATTATTCATACAAAGAAAAATTATTTGCAAACAATTTCACTGTGATTGGGACAACTACACGATAACATTTTCCTACCAACAGAATGAGGCTTATTTAAAATATAAAAGTGTTATATCCAATATAACAGTAGTTGAATAAAGATAATAACTATTTCCCTGAAAAAAATTTTCTTTGGCCTTATATCATGAATTTTTCATTTTAAAGTTTAAGTATTTGAGATTAATTGAACTATATTTTATTTTCACATAAATATTTCGTGTGATTGTCTCAACTTTATCGATTTATAATTGTAAGTTGTTGAAGCAATTTCGTAGTTTGATTCGCCATATGTGACCGCACGGTGAGGTTGAGACAATTGCATTTCGATTGGAAATAGGACATGTTTTTTTCAGTGTACACTTTAATTTATTATATATCAGAAATGAATCTTACAAGCTAAAAATCGCAAGAAAACACAATGCTTACAAATTTCATAATATGACATTTCACCTTTTCACCTTTTTTATATATCAAATTCTTTTTTATTTATTTTATTACGCTTTATTTATTCAAAATTCCCCTAACAAATTAAAAACTTGATTTGTTGGTATAGTAATATAAACGAGATAAAACACGAACAATACATATAAAATAAACAAACAACTTTTATTTTGTTTTTATTTTCATAGAAATATTTCAATATGGCGATATAAACGTTTACAGGAAAACTTGAATTAAATTATTTGAAATATTTGTAGTCGTGGATAAAATAGCATCTTGTATTCGCTTAGGATGAAGGCAATTCTTCACTCAGATGATTCCCTCCACTCGCTACGCTCGTTCCGGGAAACCTCGTGAAGAATTGCCTTCATTCTAGCTCATACAAGAATATACTATGATAAGTATTATATTTACTAGCTAGCAAATGAAAATAGCAAATTTAAAATAATTGTTGTGATAGTTTCCTTTCACACCGTTGCTATTATACTTTATTAAACTATACTAGCTAGCAAATTGCTACGGTGGGAAACTAGTATGAGTTACAAAATATTAGTCGATGATCTGCATCAGATTGAAACGCGTAGTAAAATAAAAATTAGATAAAAATTAAAAATCAAATTAATTTTGTTTTTTTTTTTTATTTTTAAAGTAAATTATTTTTGGTGTTAGTGACAAAAAATCATATATTATAATGGATAATTCACGTCACTCCGAAATTGTTTTTCATATCAATATAAAATAATAAACAATAATAGCGCCATGTTGATCGTCTTAGTGTAAATTGATGTTTTAGATGTTATAGATTAATAATTCTAAAATTGTTTGTGTTAATTTGTTTTTTATCATAGATTTATGTTTATGTTCAATTTTATCAATTTATGTCAACACTACATGTTTAGCGTATTCCCGCTCGGCATGAACATCGGAAAGATATCCGTATGCTGTCTAAAAAATGGTGTCTTTTAGAACTCAGAAAATTGTTAATTTTTTGATAGCCTTTTGAAGAGATCAGTTTATGGAGACAAAAAAGATACCTTTATGATAACTACTGTCGACATTTCTATGACCTAAAAATGATATCATCTTGTCAACATTCTACCAACTACCAATTTTGTTATAAAACAGTATTTCTAAAATTTTTAAAATAAAATTAACTAAATAAGATTTAATTAACTTAATAAAATTAACTACAATAATAATAATTATTTAATTATACTAAAAATAACACAATTTTCGAAATACAAATCAGCTGATTTCAGCTGTCATAATATGTCAAAACGAAACGAGCAAGCCGCAAATCTGGTTGTTATTGTATTGTACCACAATTCACATCGTCGAATGATGATTGATGAATCTGTATTGATACTTACTCAAGTAAGTATGAGTGAGTGAGTATAATAATTATTGCCTGAGTGAGTATAATAATTATTGGGTGAGTATCATTAATAGAACATAATACATAAATTAGAAAATGAACTTTTTATTTACTCTTAATGTGGGAAACTACTTTAACCTTACTATTTATTGTTCACTTTCTAGAATCTGCGCGCAAGTAATTTACGAAAGATATACCATCACTATATTAATCCTGCAAAAATGAAATACCGTGGACGATGCCAACATAGCACCAGTAATCAAAAACAGCGACAGACTACTGCAGTAATATTAAAACATTATTTTATATGTTATTTATGTTTATCATTGTATAAGACTAAATTTATTTTTGAATTTAATAAAAACAAAATTAAGCATTATGTTAAGTAATGATTTTAAATATTTAAAAATAACCTAAAATTTAAACTCCAAAATCTAATAACTTTTTGATATCTCTAATATCCTATCATTCGGAGCTCAGAAAAATGTTATATATCTGGGTTTCGTTCGGAAAGACCAAATCGCTTGCTTATTTTCCAAAATAGGCAACTGTCATTCTAAGAGGCGTGGCTATCAGTTCTTAAATAAGAACTGGAATTGGAGTTTTGTTTCCGAACGACCATTTCTTGACTATTGTTGATTATTTGACGTATGATCGTTGTTGCTAATTATTGTTATTTTTTAACATTTGTGATTTTAAAGTTAAATTATAAATTTGCGATCTTGAATTCTACTAACTTAATTTTCCTTTAATTTTTAAGTTACTTAAAGTTAATTAAAATATAATGGATACTAATGCTATTGAAAATGTGGGTTTAGTTTTAGTAGAATACAGCAAATACAAACGTAAATGTGAAAGCGTTATAAATGCGGTAAATAAAATAAAATATTACAATTATATGTTCAATAACTTATGTATTTGTTATAGGTTTTGCTATCAGATTCATCAGACTCTTCAGATGAAGAACTATTTCAAATAACTTCAAACATCAAAAATTCACCAACAAGGATAAAGCAATTTTTTGAAAAAATTGTTTTCAATTATACAGATCTGGAGTTCCAGCAAAACTTCAGATTAACGAGAGTGGCATTTGAGAAGTTGCTTGAAAAAGTAGCTCCTGAGATAGTACCATCAAATACTGGACGTCCTCAATTGCCAGTTGAAAAGCAATTACTAGCCATTATATGGCTTTTAGCTAACCCGGAATGCTACAGGTATTTTTTTAATCCATTTCTTATGTTTTATAAAGCTGTAATATATTTTTAGATCAATGGCTGAAAGATTCAATGTGTCGAAATCAAATTTATCGGAAATATTTTTTCGCATCATAAATGCGTTAAATAAAATTGCTTCGTCTGTGATTTGCTGGCCAACGCCAACCGAAGTTGATAACAATAAACGAAAATTTCGAGCAATGGCGGGTTTAACTAATGTAGCTGGTGCCATGGATGGCACGTACGTGCCATGTAAAGTCCCTAAGCAACATCAAAAAGAGTATACTAATAGGAAGAAATTTACATCTATAACTTTGCAAGCGATATGTGGTCCAGATTTGGAATATTACAATTGTAATGCTGGGTACCCAAGCTCTGTCCATGACAGTAGAATCTTTCGAAATTCCAAAATATTTGAAGTCATTGAAAATAATAGGAATGAGTATCTACCAAATAGCACTGTGATTTTAGGAGATAAGGCTTATCCAGTACTACCTTGGTGTATTCCACCATATTTAGATCGAGGACGTCTCACTAACAGACAGAAAAGATTTAATACTGCTCATGCCAGAACAAGGCAAGTGGTTGAACGGAGTTTTGCCCTTTTTTTGGAAGATGGAGACGTCTACAACATATCAATATGAGCAACATAGAAATGGTACCGCGTACTATTCTGGCTTGCTGTGTTTTACATAATTTTTGCATTAAATTTAGTGATGACGACCAATCAATATACATAAGAGAAGGAGAACTTTAAGCAAATCGAAGTACTACTACTTTCGCCCATATATTGTCAAATTTTGAAATAGAAGCCTCTCAACTAAGAGATACTATGGCCGACGAACTTTTTCCTTAACTTAGATATTAATTTAATTTTTTCTCTTTGATGTATTGTATATATAAACATTTAATATGTAAAGTTTGTTTATTAATTATGAATTAAAATATTAAATAACATTATGTGAATTCAATATTGTTTCAATCCACAATCTTTTCCTTGTTATGTTTTCAATAATTAGAATGCTTTAGAACACAAAAATGCATTTCAGATAAAAGTTGATCATTTAATTGTACATATGTATATATATATATATATATATATATATATATATATATATATATATATATATATATATATATATATATATATATATATATATATATATATATATATATATATATATATATATATATATATATATATATATATATATATATATATATACATATATGAATTTGATTTTTCTATTAAACAGTAAATATTTTCAGTTAAGTGTCATTCGTCTGCCAAAGAAGCAGCATTCCTTTTTAACTCTAAAAGTAAGGAGAACGCAAACAACATCTACATTCTACCTGAATGTCGATTAAAACAAAATAACATATTTCAATTGTCATAATCTAAATAAAAGATAAAAATTTCCATTCCAAAAAAATATTTGTTTATTTGTTAAAGCTTAACTTTAGTTAAATAGATCTTAAATTTCTAAGTTATTTTTTTTTTGTTGTGCATCTATAAGTCGATCTAGCCCGTCTTTTAATATTTGGTTTCCTTCTCTAATTAAATTTTCAATTGATTGCAACTTTTCTACATGATGCTTTTCCCTCTGCTCAAATTTTTTTTCTTGATGCACTTTTATTTGTTCCAAAATTTGTTCGCTATTGCTTTTTCTTTTTTTCCGTCTTTGTCGAGACATTAAATTTTCTATATCTTCAGTTTCTGTGTCAAAATTTGGTTCAATTAAGGAATCCGCAATGCTGGGTGGCACAACAGAATGTGAGGTACCAAAGAGTTCTTCAAACTCTTCTTCAAACTGGAAGGATTGCGGATCGTTACCAGTTTTATTATTGTGATCCTTTACACTGGTATATTTTAGTCGCAGTTTATTAAATTTATTTTTTGCATAAAATAAATTTTCTTCGAATTTTGTCTGAATTTTTCTCCAAATGTTATCATGTTTGGTGGTGTTGTTGGAAAATTCAGACATGTGCTCTTTATAAAGAGAGATAAGGCATTTTATTTCATTCACCGTAAACTGTTTTCTACCTATAAATAAAATCGTCACATTAAATAAAATAAGAACAAAACACACAAGTTTAACTTACCTTGTTTAATGCTTGTATTTATATTCGAAGCTGATGTTTCAGCTTCGTCTTGGGTTGCATTGGAAAAAGTTTCCACCGGAACTGACAATTCGGCTGGGATGGTATTGTCCGAAGTTTCCACCGGGACTGATGATTCGGCTTCGGTGAAATTGGACGCAGTTTCGGCTGGCATTTCAACAAACACCTCAACTCCATCTATAATATAAAACAAATGTTATTTGATTTATCGTAGGCGAATTATTTAGCTATTGCTATAGCTAGTTTGTTTAAACAAATATTTTTGCGTTTGATTGTATTTTTAAAAAATATTTGTTTCAACAAAATAATGTTATGTAACACTATCATTTTAATTTTAATAAGCAACATAAGTTCTTTAAATTATAATTACCTGTAGTTAAACATTTCCGGAACAAAACTCCTTCTTCGTTTTGGTACAATACTGAATCTATAAATTCCATTTTACAAAAATTATAATATAACAAATTAAGTAGACCTTAATTTACTATATTAAACTACTTTTTATTTTAAAAAACTAAATGTAACTAAACTAAACTAAAAAAACTTAATATTAAATCCTAGAAAATTTTAAATGAAACCTTAAACCTATAAATACTACTTTTTATGAAAAATCTTAAACTATTAGAAATTTTATTTTTTATCAATTTAATTATTTTAATTTATATAAACTTAAATATAACCATAAAACACAAAAACTTTTAAGAAATACAATATAAATATTATTTCTTACATATACTAATTTCAAAATCACTATTTTATTTTATTAAAAATTTATTATTAATTAAAATAAACATAAACACTCAAAAATTAACATCCAAACAATTTAAAAAATTTTCACATAAACAAAACATAAACAAATAAACTTACTTTAACAAGCTTCAGTTCTTAATAAAGAACTGAAAAATAGCGAGTCCAAAATAAGCAATCCAATCGCCTATTTTGGAAAAGAACTGGAGTTTCCGAACGATTTTATCTGTCAAATCACTTGCTTAAATAAGCAAGAAATAGTTTCAGAACGACCATTTCCAGCCACAAATGTCAAAATAGGAAAATAAGCAAGCGATTTGGTCTTTCCGAACGAAACCCTGATATCTCTTCGAAGAGATCTAAAAGATGTCAGCAGGTAGCGCATTAGAGGGTTTTCTGATATCTTTATGTTATCTTTGTGATAAATATTTTGGATGTCAGATCTAAAAACGGTTACCTTTAAGAGCTCATAATGATAGCTTTTTGCCGAACGGGTTAGGACCAATTGTTTTTTAAGATTATGATATAATTGTAGTAAGGTAATTGGGCTATTATTTTGAAAACGTATATCGAAAAAAAATCGAATATTTTTAAAAAATCTGAAATTTTGATATATTGTTGGTATTGACGAAAGAAAAAAAGTCATTTCTGGTCAGCGTTGCCACTTGGATACATTTGTATCCATTTGGATACATTAGCTGCGTTTTTTTCATTTGGGTCAGGGTCAAGGTCTAGATCAACTCTATTTCTTACATGTAAAAACAACAACAACATAACCCAGATATTTATCTGGGTCTAGATCAATGATCTAAAATATTTTGGTTACATAAAATTGCAAGAGATGGCGAAACGTAGGTTTTGATTTTAAAAGGTTGGTATGGTCATTTTAAAACTTATAAATGTCAAAGAATATTTATTCAAAATAAAAAAAACTGTCAAAGATACTTTGTTAAATTTGTTTAAAATCAATTTTAATATGTTTTGTTTTCAACATGATTTCAATAAATTTGCTTAAAATTAAATTTAAAGCAATATCTACGATATAAAATCCATATTTTTTAAAGAATAGATGGTTACAATTTTTTATTAATTATCAATTATTTTTTTTCATTTTATTTTACGCCATTTGCAATAACACAGCCACACCAAAAAAAATCGGTTTCCAGACCCAGAGGTCAGACCATATGTTTTATATGTTTTTGGGGTCGCTGAATAAGAATCTGAAGTCTATTTAATCCCATCTGCTAACGATTGTTCATAACCTCAAAAAAATTGATATTTTTACACAAAAAATAATCGACTTTCGGGCCTAGAGTTCTGACCATGTTTTTTATATTTTTTTGGGGTCGCTGAATAAGAATCTGAAGTCTATTTAATCCCATCTGCTCACGAATGTTCATAACCTCAAAAAAATTAATATTCTTAAGCACAAAAAATCGACTTTCGGACCATGTTTATTATATGTTTTTGGGGTCGCTGAATAAGAATTCGAAGTCCATTTCACCTTATCAGCTTACCATTTTTCAAAACCTCAAAAAACTTTTATTCTTAGCATTCAAACAGTGTGACTTTATGACTCTAGCTTTCAACGCTGAATTCGGCTTATTACATTTAATATACATTCAACGTAATGATTCTTGTAAGTGATAATACCATAAACCAGGAATTTTTATCTGTATAGCGTCATAACTCAATAACATAATACCCTATTATTTCTTAACCAAGGAAATGAATCACAGGCAATCCATATGAATTATATTGTTAATTTTACAAGGCTGAGAACTCTTTTGATGCCAATTTCTGAGACCCCAGATTTCCTATTAGACAATAACCCTATGACTGAATAATCTCAATTACATCATTATACTTAAACTCAGAAAAACAATCACTAAAAATCTGTATTGATTAAAAACTAAACATATATTAGAATTCATCGAAAACCTTGGTAATGAAATACTGAAAGATGTATCACCCTATAACTCTATAACACTGGAATCGGGAAAATACCTTAGGGTCATTCTGTACTACCGGACTGAGATTTGTTTATTGAACCAACCGTATTTTGCGTGTGCCTGCATCCAGGGCACCTCCTCGTAGTGACGGCGGGCAACGGAGTAAGCCCGTTATCCGGCTGAGTCCCTGGACTACGGCTTTCATGCCGTCATGGCAGGCGCACGCAAGCGTTTTACGATGCAGAGGGTCGGATCCTCAGTATCGGCGGCTGGTCAGGGTGGGAAAGCGGGCCCGCAGGCGTCGTCATCCAGCAACCGCAGTTCTACGTTAGTTGGTGACTTGGCTGATGTAGAATCTAATGCTACAAGTACACGACCAAAGAAGGTCCAACAATTGCATGACTGTGATTCGAGTCGTGATAATTTCTGTTATATTTGTTCGAAGTTTGAAGTAAAATCCTTACGGCGACAAATTAATGAAAGTATTTGTGAGATATATGAGGAAATGTTTGAGATGAAAATAGATCAGCACAGTAGTTGGGTTCCACGCGTGATTTGTAATTCATGTAGAATAATGCTGTATCGATGGAAGTCAAACAAAGACAGAAAGTATGTTAAGTTCTCCACTCCAACTATTTGGAGAAATCCACGCAATCAGAAGAATTGTTACTTTTGCTCGAATGATATTTCAGGCCTTAATTCTAAGAACAAACACAAGTTTATTTATACAAGTGTATCTACGGTTATAGCTCCTGTTTCAGTGGAATACATTGAAGGCGAATCAAGTTCTGCACTATCGAAAAATATCGAGCAGCCGGATAGTAGTGAATTGTCAAGTGATGAAAACAGCTTCAGTGATTCAGAAAGTTACCAATCCAATAATTCAAGTAAAGCAGGAAGTTACCAATCTGAAACAAAATTTACAGTTCCATCATTGGTATCTCAGTCTGAGTTAAATGATCTGGTGAGAGACTTAGGCTTGCCAAAAGATGGTGCTGAATTTCTAGCTTTATTTTTGAAAAAAAAAGCAGTTTTTGGAACCAAAAACAAAAGTTTCTTTTTATCGAAACAGAGATTTAGAGTTTCGTAAGTTCTTCGTAAGAGATCAGAGTTTATCATTGGTTTTTTGTACTGATGTTGAAGGACTTATAAATCCAATAAAACCAAATTCATATAAAGCTTCGGACTGGAGACTGTTCATAGACTCTTCGAAGACACGTATCAAGGCTGTATTACTCCACAATACTAATGTTTATGCACCTATTCCTATCGCTCATTCAACTGTTATGCAAGAGAAATACGATAATATGCAAATACTTCTGGAAAAAGTTCAATATAAGAAGCATTCATGGTTGATTTGCGGTGATCTCAAAATTATAACCATGTTACTTGGACAACAGTCGGGGTTTACTAAATATCCTTGGTATTTGTGTATGTGGGACAGCAGGGACCGGAGTCAGCATTATAGTGATACAAAAAAATGGGACAAGAGATCATCACTAATACCAGGTTCTAGTAATATCATACATAAGACCTTAGTAGATCCATCTAAAGTTCTGATTCCACCTTTACACATTAAGCTTGGTCTGATGAAACAATTTGTAAAGGCTCTTGATAAAAATGGCAAGTGTTTTCAATATCTTGTTTCAAAATTTCCGAAACTCTCCGATGCAAAATTGAAAGAAGGAATATTTGATGGGCCACAGATTCGTACCATGTTTAGAGATGCCAAGTTTATATCCACAATGAATGATCTAGAGGAATCAGCTTGGCTCAGCTTTAAAGAGGTCTCACAAAAATTTTTGGGAAACAACAAAAGTCCTGAGTATCAGAATATTGTGGCACGAATGATAAAGAATTTCAAAAATCTAGGATGTTTAATGAATTTAAAGATACACTTTTTACATTGCCATTTAGATAAGTTTCCTGAAAATCTTGGGTATTACAGTGAAGAACAGGGCGAACGTTTTCACCAAGATATAAAAGTGATGGAAACTCGTTATCAGGGACGGTGGGATGAGAATATGATGGCGGACTTTTGTTGGAACCTAAAGCGAGATTTGCCAAAAGTAAGCAGAAAGCGAAAACCATTGCACAGATCCTTTGAAGAGAAAAGAACTCGATATAGTACAAAGAAAGAAAATTAACTTATGCATCTAATGTAATAATATAGTCATTTTATACGTCCGGTCTTTTAATCTAGTCATTCTAGAAATATAATATGCATTTTTTATCTATCTATTGTTATAATTTAGATTTTTACTTTATCTAATCTAGTCAAGAGATATTTATTTATTTATTTATTTCAGTTATAGTATATTAATAGATAGAATTTTACAAATCTATTTTTTTCAAGCTCAAATTAGAGCTATATGATATACAAAATCCAATCGGGCAAGTTCCTCGTGGTTTACATCGGGTAATGTTAATACCCACGGTACCACAAACTAAAGTTATACATGAATAAATGAGTCGACTTTAAAACTTAATTCTTCTTATCATGAGATCGAAATAAGTATAATGTAAGTTGTTAAGGAAATGTGGAGTTGAAAATGTAGTATCATTAGAAATTTCAGGTTTAAGTGCTTTGGCTCTTTTTAAAACCCTAGACAAAATTAATGTTTTCCGAAATATAGATTGTCTATCATATATTTTTTATTGTATACAATTATAGCGTTATTGGGTGGTGGGAATTTTTGGGTATCACAAAAAGGAATCTTGAAACTTCTCAGCTTTGTAATTTTTGGATCATTCAAATCGCCTGTGATTTATTGCCTTGTTTAAAGTATTAAAGAACATTTCAGGGTTATGGTATTATTACTACAAAACATGATTACTAAACACATTCAAGGGATTTAAGAAGTCAGATTCATCGTTTACAGCTTAAATCATGAGGATACTTTGTTTCAACGGTAAAAATATTGATTTTTGAAGGTTATCAAAAAACGTGAGGTTATAGGGTTAAATAAACTTCGGATTCATATTTAGCGACCCCAAAAACATAGAAAAAACATGGTCTGAACTCTAGGCCTGAAAGTCGATTTTTTTTTTGTGTAAAAATATCAATTTTTTTGAGGTTATGAACAATCGTGAGCTGATGGGATTAAATAGACTTCGGATTCTTATTCATCGACCCCAAAAACATATAAAACACGTGGTCTGACCTCTGGGTCTGGAAATTGATTTTTTTTTTGTAAAAATATCAATTTTTTTGAGGTTATGAACAATCGTGAGCTGATGGGATTAAATAGACTTCGGATTCTTATTCAGCGACCCCAATAACATATAAAACACATGGTCTGACCTCTGGGTCTGGAAATCGATTTTTTTTGTGTAAAAATATCAATTTTTTTGAGGTTATGAACAATCGTGAGCTGATGGGATTAAATAGTCTTCGGATTCTTGTTCATCGACCCCAAAAACATATAAAACACGTGGTCTGACCTCTGGGTCTGGAAATTGATTTTTTTTTTGTAAAAATATCAATTTTTTGAGGTTATGAGCAATCGTGAGCTGATGGGATTAAATAGACTTCGGATTCTTATTCAGCGACCCCAATAACATATAAAACACATGGTCTGACCTCTGGGTCTGGAAATCGATTTTTTTTTGTGTAAAAATATCAATTTTTTGAGGTTATGAACAATCGTGAGCTGATGGGATTAAATAGACTTCGGATTCTTATTCATCGACCCCAAAAACATATAAAACACGTGGTCTGACCTCTGGGTCTGGAAATTGATTTTTTTTTTGTAAAAATATCAATTTTTTTGAGGTTATGAGCAATCGTGAGCTGATGGGATTAAATAGACTTCGGATTCTTATTCAGCGACCCCAATAACATATAAAACACATGGTCTGACCTCTGGGTCTGGAAATCGATTTTTTTTTGTGTAAATATATCAATTTTTTTGAGGTTATGAACAATCGTGAGCTGATGGGATTAAATAGTCTTCGGATTCTTATTCATCGACCCCAAAAACATATAAAACACGTGGTCTGACCTCTGGGTCTGGAAATTGATTTTTTTTTTTGTAAAAATATCAATTTTTTGAGGTTATGAGCAATCGTGAGCTGATGGGATTAAATAGACTTCGGATTCTTATTCAGCGACCCCAATAACATATAAAACACATGGTCTGACCTCTGGGTCTGGAAATCGATTTTTTTTTGTGTAAATATATCAATTTTTTTAGGTTATGAACAATCGTGAGCTGATGGGATTAAATAGTCTTCGGATTCTTATTCATCGACCCCAAAAACATATAAAACACGTGGTCTGACCTCTGGGTCTGGAAATTGATTTTTTTTTTGTAAAAATATCAATTTTTTGAGGTTATGAGCAATCGTGAGCTGATGGGATTAAATAGACTTCGGATTCTTATTCAGCGACCCCAATAACATATAAAACACATGGTCTGACCTCTGGATCTGGAAATCGATTTTTTTTTGTGTAAATATATCAATTTTTTTAGGTTATGAACAATCGTGAGCTGATGGGATTAAATAGACTTCGGATTCTTATTCATCGACCCCAAAAACATATAAAACACGTGGTCTGACCTCTGGGTCTGGAAATTGATTTTTTTTTGTAAAAATATCAATTTTTTTGAGGTTATGAGCAATCGTGAGCTGATGGGATTAAATAGACTTCGGATTCTTATTCAGCGACCCCAATAACATATAAAACACATGGTCTGACCTCTGGGTCTGGAAATCGATTTTTTTTTGTGTAAAAATATCAAGTTTTTTGAGGTTATGAACAATCGTGAGCTGATGGGATTAAATAGACTTCGGATTCTTATTCATCGACCCCAAAAACATATAAAACACGTAGTCTGACCTCTAGGTCTGGAAATTGATTTTTTTTTTTGTAAAAATATCAATTTTTTTGAGGTTATGAGCAATCGTGAGCTGATGGGATTAAATAGACTTCGGATTCTTATTCAGCGACCCCAATAACATATAAAACACATGGTCTGACCTCTGGGTCTGGAAATCGATTTTTTTTTGTGTAAAAATATCAATATTTTTGAGGTTATGAACAATCGTGAGCTGATGGGATTAAATAGACTTCGGATTCTTAGTCATCGACCCCAAAAACATATAAAACACGTGGTCTGACCTCTGGGTCTGGAAATGGATTTTTTTTTTTGTAAAAATATCAATTTCTTTGAGGTTATGAGCAATCGTGAGCTGATGGGATTAAATAGACTTCGGATTCTTATTCAGCGACCCCAATAACATATAAAACACATGGTCTGACCTCTGGGTCAGGAAATCGATTTTTTTGTGTGTAAAAATATCAATTTGAGGTTATGAACACTCGTGAGCAGATGGGATTAAATAGACTTCAGATTCTTATTCAGCGACCCCAAAAACATATAAAACATATGGTCTGACCTCTGGGTCTGGAAACCGATTTTTTTTTTGTGTGGCTGTGTAATCAATGAACATTGCCATATGTAAAATAATAGATTAGTGTTTCTGATTAAATTTTTTTGAATTTTTTTTATATTAAGTTTTATTTTTCAAGAGACGTTAAATATTTTTGAATTTTTTTTTATATAGAGTTTTAATTTCAAAATGGCGCTACAAGTTCACAATCTTTTTTCTTCTCAGCTCAGTGTTGCCAACAATTTAAAATATAATATTTGTTTCCTTTGCGTGACCCACATCGTTTTTTACAAACCTTGACCCTGATCCAAATGAAAAAAACGCAGCAATTATTTGAAAAATTTATTAAATGGATACTGGATACAAAAAAATCACAAAACTACTAGAATGGATACATTTTATTAATATGCCTTTAGCTGTGTTGGATTTCCAAAAACTTTGAAAATGTTTATGAAATTTGTTATATTGTTCTTCTGTTCTCTTTTTGTGAAAGAAAAAGTATCAGAAATTGGCGAGCAGTGTAACTAATTTTAAACAGTTCTTGAAAATCGATCACATTTTTTTAATAATTTAAAAGTCGATTTAAAAATCATTTAATACAATTTTATAGACCTTTATCGTTTCTTAAATCTAAGGAATGTAAATGACCTAGGTTTTGAAAATGAAGAAAACCATATACAATTGTCTAAAATAAGTGTGGGATATGCAGAACAATCATTTTTAGCATACAATAAACTGGAAAAAGAGGAGTTTTTGGAGATGACAAAAAATGTGCAAAAAATGTATATGGAATTTATTCATCAAATAAAACACAAATAAAAATCATCAGATAAAAATTTGAATTAATGTGATTTTTTTGTTGTTATATTAAAAATAAACGTGATCAGGATACTGAATTGTACTAAACATATATTGTAATTAATCCTTTAGCAATATCAAATAATCATGTTTCATTTTTTCAAAAAGTGGATAATTTGGATACATTTTTTTATAAAATTGGATACATTTTAATTTGTTTTTGAGTGGCAACGCTGTTCTGGTTTTATTTTTTGAGTACTCTGAATCGGAGTTATGCGCGGTTGAATTTTGAGGCTTTCTCGCGTAGTTATGGTAATGGTGTCAATGTTTTGTTAATAGGTGCCACAAATTTCATGCGATTTACGTATATTTTTGCAAATAAAGAGATAAATAGTTGAGTAATCGAAATGTGTAGGTTGGAAATTAATAATTTTTCTCTTTTCCGCTAGGTGGCGCGTTAAACCTTGGTTTACTTCAAAACTTATACCTCAAAAATCGTCATTTTTTTTGTTTTTCACAAATTTAAAGTAAACACATGCAGCTATGAAACTAAAAAATAAAAAGTGAGAGATTCCATATGGATATTTTCATACGATTTTTTAAAGTTTAGTATATGAAAAATTCACAAGTGCTTTTACATCAAATTAATTATGCTTTACTAAACGTGAATTTAATATATTGAAAATTTTATGTTTTAACATCTGAATTATTATCTTTTAACATATTGAAACATATTCTGTGCATTACTCATTGAAAAACAGGTTTTTATTGAGAAAAGAATTGGAGATTCCAACGACCGAAGGTTGTGATTTACTTTCAACATCTTAACACTAACATAAGCATGAGACTGATTATCGGAAAAGGGAAACATTTTGGCAATTATTTTATCGACTGTAGTGTTATCCGGAAAAAACCCAAGCAGAGTTGGTCAAACTTTGAAATACGGCCAAGCACTGGCCCATTAATGGTTAACAGTACATTGCTATTGTTATTGGGCCGGTACTAGAAGATTCATCGGCCGATCTATGGTTTACAGAAAAGAGCCAGTACACAGTTACTTTTGGATGGCCAAGCATCGCCCTTAACAGTACTTGGCTAATTTTATTGAAAATATATAGAAAATAGCCAGTACATTTTACTTTATTTGGTCTATCAATGGTCCGTTAATGTTTAGCATTAATTGGATATTGTTATTGGGTTAGTACTGCAAACATAAATTGCCCGATCTATGTTATTCGGTTAAATTCACTAGAGTAATATCCATTTTAGAAATAAATAATTTGAAAAATTTTACCTATAGTTTAGTTATCGTTTCTCAGCTAAAAGACTATGATATTATTGATAATGTTGGTATGAGTTTTAAACTTTTTACCATTAGACATTTCAATTGTGTTTTAACAATTTTGTATTTAATTTATTTAAATTTACATATAATAATATTTTATATGATTTTTAATGATCCAGTCGTGGTTGCCAGTACTCGGCTATTGCTGCAATACTGATCATTATTTTTGGTCCGTTCTAAGTATTAAAATACTTTTTATTTTTTACGGATGGCTCAGAAACTCAATATAAAAATAAGAGAAATTTTATAAATCTTTGCAAACATATTGTAGATTTTAAAATACCTGCAGCATGGCATTTTAGATGGGAGATGAGAGAAATAATTAGTAATATTTAGATTTTTAGATGAGAGAAAATATCAACAGCAATGGAATCATTTGAAATGATTAAAAATTTGGTCGAAAAAAATCAAGCACGTATAAAATTTTCATATGTGTCTTCAGGAGATATCGAACTACCGGAGTAGTTTTTTGCGGTTTTTGGACATTAAAACAATTAGTGGACCTCAAAGATCTCAGTATTTTTTACGGGATAACACTACACGCGATAAAATAATTGCCAAAATGTTTCCCTTTTCCGATAATCAGAAATATTTCAATTCAGAGGCAAAAAAAATATATAAATTAATTTTTTAATGTATTTGTTTGTAATATTATTATTGTTTCATTAAATTATGATTTCTATCAAAAAAATATTTATTAATAATAGTCACATACTTATGTTAGTGTTAAGATGTTGAAAGTAAATCACAATCTTCGGTCGTTGGAATTTCAAATCCTTATTCTCAATAAAAACCTATTTTTCAATGAGCAATGTGTTTACTTTAAAATTTGTGAAAAACAAAAAAAATGACGATTTTTGAGATATGAGCTTTGAAGTAAACCAAGGTTTAACGCGCCGCCTAGCGGAAAAAAGAAAAATATTAATTTCCAACCTACACATTTCGATTATTCAACTATTTATCTCTTTATTTGCAAAAATATACGTAAATCGCAAAAAATTTGTGGCACCTATTAACAAAACATTGACACCATTATCAAAACTACGTGAAAAAGCCTCAAAAATTCAACTGCGCATAACTCCGATTCAGACTACTCAAAAAATAAAACCATAAATGAATTTTTTTCTTTCGTCAATACCAACAATATATCAAAATTTCAGATTTTTAAAAAATCAAAAATTTAAAAATCGACAAAAAAATGTACGTTTTACAAAATAATAGCCCAATTGCGTTCTTAAACATTGTAACAACAAACAAAAACAAAATTTTCTCATAAGTAATTCAAATATTTCATAATTTATAGAACACCGATGAAGGGGACAAGTAATCCCAGAAATATATGTAAAAAACAATAAAACGAACAAATGGTTCATTGATCTAAGGCTTATAATTGTTTTCATTTAACTTACGACGGTAAGAAAAATAAAAGCAGTAACAGACAGTACATGGTTAAACAAATTATTTATAAATATTATAAACTTGTTGAAAAAAAATTCGGGAGGGAGGGAGCGGCGCGTGGGTTGGGTGGTTGATTTAATGATGATTTATTTCAATTTTGTTGAAACAAAATGATTTTTTTTTACTCAGAGGCGGTCCTCCTCTCCCCCCGCCCCTTGGTGGTGGCTATTTTTGATCAAATGTCTGCAAGTTCACAGAAGCGAGTCAAATAAAATCAAAATAAAAACGAATAATTATATAACCCTGTTCACCAAGGTAAAATTGAAATTTTATCCTTTATAACTTTTGATCCCTCATTTCCGCAAATGTTTTTTTTTCATAATAAGTATGCAGAGGACCTAATCTTTCTATTTATCTAAAAAAAATCAACTTTTTATTAAAGGAAAATGCCTTTATTTATTTATTTATTTATTTATTTATTTATTTATTTATTTATATATTTATTTATTTATTTATTTACTTATTTATTTATTTATTTATTTGTTTATTTATTTATTTATCTGTTTATTTATTTTTTTATTTACTTATTTATTTATTTATTTATTTATTTATTTATTTATTTATTTATTTATTTATTTATTTATTTATTTATTTATTTATTTATTTATTTATTTATTTATTTATTTATTTATTTATTTATTTATTTATTTATTTATTTATTTATTTATTTATTTATTTATTTATTTATTTATTTATTTATTTATTTATTTATTTATTTATTTATTTATTTATTTATTTATTTATTTATTTATTTATTTATTTATTTATTTATTTATTTATTTATTTATTTATTTATTTATTTATTTATTTATTTATTTATTTATTTATTTATTTATTTATTTATTTATTTATTTATTTATTTATTTATTTATTTATTTATTTATTTATTTATTTATTTATTCATTTATTTATTTACTAACTTTATTTATTTATTTATATATAACATAGCACATTTTTATATATAGGTTTTCAATCAATTCTAGTTATTTTCATCCAATTCTAACAACACATCCTCTACTAATTAAAGCAAAAATTAATTGGCACAAGTACAACCATATTTTGCACAAGTACAACCTACCTATAATACACGTAGTGTCTGTGTATTTTGTCGATATACATGAAAATAAAAATTTATAAGTGAAATTCTAAAGATGCTACTTTCTTTGCAATAAAAATATCAATAGTTGACGAAAATTTAGTACAATATTTCGATAATTAAACTTTTTTTTTGCAAATTAAACCAATTGCAAATTACACCTGTCGATGATTTTTTGAAAATCGAAACCAGTCGTTAATAAAAACTAAGTGAATAAAAAATTGGTGTTTTTGTAAATATTAAAAAAAAACATGTATAATAATTTCGATAGTTTTTTAATTTTTTTGTTTTTCCAACGAGTAACCAGACAAATTCAGTCGAAGTCGTGACACCACTAATTCGGCCTATTTACTAGTCTTTAGCACGACATTTCTCACACCTGGATCGTTCTTTACACGAAGTTCCTATTTTTGAACAACTATATTCTACATTAGTTGAATATGTTGAAACACAAAGAGAAACCCCGAATAGAAAAATCACATTTGATTATTGAAAGTGCGGTCAGATGTAAAATACACTATTGGGTCTGACCGTATAGTGAATCAATGATGAAACGACATGCCTAAAGAAATTGCTATTTGGGCTCCAGAATCTCGCGGTTGTTCCTTCATTATTTTTATCATAGACTCACAAGATGACCAGAAGCATTCAATACCAAACAGGACAGCTAGCACTTTAGGTAAAACATTTGTGTGTCAATATTTCCCATAAATTGGAATACTGCCAAAAAATGCAAAGTATCAAGTTCACACATTGAATTCAGTCCACAAAACTTATAAAACTGCTTAGGTCAGGCCATAGCAGGGCCATAGAATTCATACAACCCGGTACAAACCATTCGCAATTAATATTAATTAATTTCATAAAGCTCTGGCAGCCAAATTCAATTCAAATCGTGGAAATACAATAAATTGACATGAGGAAATCACATGTATACCAATATTCATCTTCATTCATCATCCGTCATCTTTAAATTAAATTAAAAAATTAATTGCAACTTCATCGGTTAAAAATTAATCGATTAATTAACTCTTTTAATAAAAAAAAGGGTTTCAATCATAAGAATCATTTCATTTTCAATTTATTATTAAGGTTGTTAACTTTCAACTGTACAAACTTGAAGACAAATTAAGAAGTTTACGAGGAAAAATTTACAATTAAAATCATTGCTGAGGTTTCGCTCAGATGCTCATATATAAAATAAATGTAATTTTTTAAGACAAACAAAAATTAAAGAAAACCAAATTAGTTTAAAATTTTTACTTTTTCCCTTCATTCCTATAGAAAAATTCCAACATTATATATCCTCCGAGGTATGAGTAAAACCAAACACCAGAATTTGTTATTTCTATAACGACTCTAAGAAATTAGCTCACTTAACCACTTGTTCCTACTCAAAAAGCCTGTAATATTTAACTTATATATTCTATATAATTGATGTTCTTAGCAATAACAATTGTGGAGCCAAACCATAACGGTTCCGTAAATTATTTTATTATTTTTAAGGGTAATTTTCCACAAAAATAAAAATAACAAGAGCCCTTGAAACAAAAATTTTGTACCAAAAAAACAACTTGTTTAGATTTTTAAATTACCCTTAATGAAGTTAATATTCCATTATGTTCGTTCACATTAAGTCTCTTTGTTTGGAAAATTCAGAGAATTTGAATGTTGGCATTTTATTTTTCAAATTATATGTTATTGTTGATTTTATTAATATAATATGCATATTTTAAATTGGTTCAATCAATTAATTTTTTTTTTCCAAGTTGGTTTTATAATTTAAGCGAAAAAGTTTAGGATTCTAAAAACATATTTAAATTTTTAAGAAAATATTCATTCAGTGGTTTTTCGAAAAAAAAATCTTGAGAAAATATTTCTTATAAATATGGATAGCAGTTTTTTGGAATCCTGAGTTTGTGTAAATTTTATTGAAAGTTTTGGATTTCAGAACGATAATATTTTTTGTCTATTGGAATTGTTTTGTATCAACAAAACGTAACTGTAGGATTTTATTAAGTTAACAATTTGGTTAAAAACCATTTGGTTTCATATGTAACCTCAAAATATAAATTTGATGTTTTGTAATATCATCGTTGTAATAATGAAATACTAGGTAATAAGAATGTCTTTCATTGCATTCCTATGTTCTTTCTATCATAAGACAACAAAGGATACAAAGTAATTCTTCTTCTATTGAGCAGTCAAAATTGAGAAAAAGAAGCTGTCACTGTGTGTAGAATATTATATTAGTTACTTTAATTAATAGCCACTATATACAGCTATTGAAGAGAAATTTTCTTTAGGCTCGTTGTGTGATTTTGTATGGGGAACATTTATATATTCAAGTCATCATCACGCTATATAAATATTAAATATAAAATAAATATTAAAAAATAGTGAGATAAATTGTAATCATTTGTTATTTTCTTATTTCTTATTCTCATTTTCTTGATTTATACATAATTCGTTTTTTTTTCTTTGTTATTGAATTTGAGTTTTTTTTTTGTTTAAGTGCTTAATTAAAGTGTGGTATAGTAAGTAAAGATTTTGTTGTATTTTTAAGTAAAATAAAAAAAATGTTTTTATCATATTTGGTTTGTGTGTTTTTCTTTATACTTTTGAATAAAATAAACGCGATTGATAGTACGAATAACCTAAGTACTGTTGAAATTAGTGATAATATATTATAAATAATTTTATTATCTATTCTTTCTTTTGATTCATATTTTTGTTTTTTCCTTTTTATTGAATTTTGTGAATCTTTTTCTCATTTAATAACAGTGGGTAAATGTGGTAAAGTAAGTAAAGGTATTGTTGTATTTAGATGATAAAAACACAGCTACTTCACAGTTTTAAGTTTTCACTTTTGTCGGCAGTCATCAAGACTGCCTTCTTTTTTAACCTGAGATTTCACTTCCACTTTATAGTTATCAAGGGAGTTGTAATATGCTTACAATTATACACAACTAAGTGTTTAATTGACATCAATTTCTGACTTCTTGCTGTTGGTTTATTTAGCAAAGTTAAAGTGAAATGTAAAAATTATATGGCAATAATCTCGTCAGTATATTGCAGTAGAGTGCTTAACGAAAGAGAAAAAAATATGATTTCCAGACAAATCTATTTGAAAATATTGCAGTATTGTAAACGGATACGTAGATTAAGCTAAGTGAAATTTCCATACAAATTTAACATCGTGAATTCAAATGTAAAAAATTCCGCTTCATTTTACACTATGTTGGTAACCAGTTCGTCGTGAAAAAGATGTTGAGCAAAATAATATTTTGAACTGCGAAATAAATTTTTAAATTTATTTTGTTCTGTATAATTTTAAATTAAAATTAAAATGCAATATTTAAAAATATACTTTTTACTGTTTATTTTTAAATTTATTTATAATAATAAAACTTCCTTATAGTAACAATTTAATTTTTATTTTTTTATTTTAAAGAATATCGATTTCGACTTACGTCATCCTCAGTTCTTAAATTATTATTCTGTTAGAATAATTTTCCATGAATAATATGGAAAACCATAATAACACATATATATATATATACACATATATATATACATATACACATATATATATATACATATATAATAACACATATATATATGTATATTGTTAATAAATAAATAAATAAATATATATATATATATATATATATATATATATATATATATGTATATATATATATATATATATATATATATATATATATATATATATATATATATATATATATATATATATATATATATATATATATATATATATATATATATATATATATATATATATATATATAATTTTGTTTTATAATAAATATTTCGTTTCAATAGTCGCTTTCCAAGCGAGTGAAATGCTGTAGGAATTGATTGTAGTCAATTGGTCTAATATTCAGTAAATCATCAAAAATAGAGCCAAAACAACAAAAACAGGCATTTAATTTTGGCATTTAAATAATACATAGCCAAAATCGAAAATTTAGACACAAACAAACATGTTCCAACTTATTTTTTTATTATTTTTAACGTTTGACCACAAATCGTAAATAAAAAAGTATGAATATGTTGAACTGATGAACCTATTTTTTCCTTCACTTTATTCAATTCAATTCAGTTCTGTAGTAGCTCAGTTTACGTTCAGTGTAAACTGAATATTATTACCATTGAAACATACAAATTCCGGAATAAAATTCAGTTTAAGGGATTCAATAATACACTCGATTGGAAAGCGCCTGATGTTGACAGTAATATATGTACAAAAACTGAAAATAGTATTTTATTAAAATATTGAAAATAGTGTTTAATGACGTATTTTATTTTTCGAGCAAAAGCTTACAAATTTGAGAGAGAATAAAATTCATTAAAAGAAATACAATGTTTTATCCTTGCGACAGAGTAACATGTATTAATTTAAATTTAATTTCTTTTTTAAATTAAATTTTAAAAGTAAAACGAATTAAAAAAACAATGATTTTTATTTTATTTTACTGTATCATTAATTCCAAACAATTAAATAAATGTTATTCGATTTTGTTACCTATTTAATTGTTTGGTATTTTGAAAAATAACCTACAATGAAAGTCATCAAATTTTATACTAATGAGGAACCAAAAAACAATCATAAAAAACTAATGTTTTACACAAAGGAAATTTAATTCAGTTTAATCAGCCTAGTAGCTTTTGTCTTTTTAATATTCAAGAGAGGGACATGCGCATTAGTTTAAATTTATTGTATTTTATATAATCATAAAAATGTTTTTGTTGATATTTTTATAAAATACAAACAAATAACTTAAAAAATTTCATTAAAAAATTTATATCAGAGTTTAATACAATCAAATACATTGTTTTATTGTGTTCCGCAACATTCGCGCAATAAAATTAGCAGCTTTTATTCTATTAAGACTAATAACGCATACAATTATGGTTATAAATAAAAAAAGTTTTGATTTCAAAATTACAAATGTGTCAAATTTCTTTTCAATTACAGTTCACAATTTCTTGGGCTGTTTTACCGGATAGCATTAAAATCTACACACCATTCACAAAACTCAATCTGTACTGTGCTTAAGATATAAATTTTAGGTTATCGGCTATGAACAGTTATATTGAAATATTGTATAGATGGCATAAAGTTAACAAACTTATTAAATAAAACCGCTCCAGAAATTACAAATCTCAAAGATGTTTGAGAGAATCTAGAGCAACGTCTTGATATTGTAGGACTTTTCAGAAAATGTAACTTAGTTAAACACATAAAAGATAAATAATGGTCATAAATTCCAAAGCTTCGTACAAAATTCAATCAAAATACTACAATAAATTTGGCAAATATAACCCCTCGGAAAAAAAATTACACATAAATACATTTTAATGTTCTTTTTTAAATAAAAACCAACACATTTTTTTTCTGCAATCAAGCATAACTAGCCTACGGAGTGCAATAAAACGATATTTATTACATGTTCATCTGACATGCTTACCAGAATGATGAGTATAATAAATGGGAACATATAAGTGTTTCTGTAAAACTTGTTAAGTTTGTTATATTAATACTGATACTGAGTATAAAGCTTTCTCTGTTATTTAATTTTGATACAGTTGATTTAATTTTGATACACTTCTGTATTTAACATAAACAAATTTTGACAAATGGACTTCAACTATGTTTTGAAACAGTATACATACTTGATAAAGGTGGTGAATCGTTTGTTATTGCATTAGGTGACGTTCTAAAAGTATTTGATTGATTCTGGACACTGACATGATCAAACAGTCCCTTACGCTTCATAATACAGTTTCAAAATTAATACATTTTGATCTCTTTAGATGACTTCTCTTCTGAGTCTTAATTAACGCTGGTGTACTACAGTTTTTTGTCTCCTAATCTAGTTTTGATTAATTTTTACGAACTGTTGAAATTCACCAGTAATCCAATAAATATTACACAGTAATAGATATTAATACACAACGTCAATTTATTCGTTTCCCTATATCCAAATAGTAAAATTAAAATGCATGAATGAATAAATTGCACAGGAGAAATGCGGCAGTATAAATATAAACGAGAACCTAATAAAGGTGCCAATTAAAAACGATGCAAATCTTGTCATTTTTAATTTTATTAAAATACAACCGTTGATCTAGGACGAAGACAAAGTTCCCCAATGATGTCTATATCAATAAGTATGTATAGCGAACAAGTAGTCACCTATGTCAAATCATTCGTTTAGTAGGCGTAAAATTTTCCAACTAGCTACTGTGGAACAATACAATGACAAACAAAGTCATAGTAAGCTCGACTTCCTCATCTGATGCAAAAATATTTCAATTTATGTTACTATTGTTGTGATTCAAAGAAGGTAAAAAGTGGAAGTAAGATTTCGAAAATTTTCTCATGTTTGTCATACTTAGATCTTTCAGACCGAAAGGAAGAGTTTTGGGTTTTTTTTATATGTTTAAGGAAGTATAAGTGGAAGTATAAGTGTTTAAGGAAGTATAAGGGGGTATCGTGGGAAGAAACGATAAGAAATTACTAATAAATTATTTGAATTTACAAAAAATAGATTATTATTAAAATCTGTTTCAAAATGGCGGCGTAGTATGCTTTCCCCCGTCAAAGTTCTCGCCTCAGAGTACAACGGTTCTAATCTTAAATCTTTCAAATTCTAATCTTAAAAACAATTAGGTTTAATCAAGTTCATAGTATATTTGAAGAATGTCGTGCGGCATTTTAAACATTTTAAATTTTGTGGAGAAAAATAGAATTTTTTACTCCAAAAATTCGGGTTAAACATGAAAAAAATCACGTTACTAAAAATACTTATCTGATACATATGCGTGAACGATATAGATGACCCTTTCCTTAATTTAAAAACGAGGTGTACATTCAATTTTTTGACAAGACTGCCGTTCACATCATGCAGTCGAGAGGAGACCTCAGGCACGCCCATTTAAACATAACAAAATTTTGAAGAAAAATAATTTTTAGAATCATTTTACCGTTTTAGACTGCCTCTTAGTTTATCCGATTATATATCCTCTCTAAGATATTTATACGAAGGTAGTTTATTGAGTTTTCAAATATATGTATGTAAACGATTAGGAAGTATGATAGAATATAACACAATAGAACATCTTTCAAGAAAATAGTTCCACTAAAAGAATATAAAACACCTAAATCAACAAAAGCAAATATAACGCAACCAAAGTAAATACGTAAGAGTTTTTGTTTTTTTTTTTTGTTTATCCTATAAGAAAGTAAACGCAGTCGATTAGAGAATAGGTAAATAAACAAATTAAAAATAATAGATCTCACATCTATGTGTCAACATTCCAACAAAGGAAGGAAAAAGGTTGTGTTTTAACTTTTAGTAGATATATCGCTATTGCTTTGTTTAGTATACATAAGAGGTTGTGTTAGAGGAAAGATTCAGTATAAATTTAGCAGTGACATAAGCTAGTTAAAATTAGCGGTAACACAAGGATGTCAAAATAATTGTAAGAGAATATTTTAAGTGTAATAGATTATTATAAGTGCAATAGAGTTATTATATGTGAGGAGTTATTGTGAATACAAGAAAATTTAATTGGAATTCTCGTAGGAGAAATATTGTTACAAGAAATAAAATCTTGAACGAATAAAAATTATAGCGTTTAGAAAATCCATTGTGTTTTAATTTCCTGATTTAGTGATCGAACCAAATATTAGTAACTCGACCAAGCAACGTTACAATTTATATACACACTTCACTACTCGCTTTGCGCGCGTGTAAGGAATTTTTTTCTATACCAATAACTGGTTCTCAAAAAAGATTTTGCTTAAATTAAGAACATCAGATGATACGTGGCCACGCGGTTGCTTTCTATCTGGTCGATCCTAGGTACGGTATGTCTGATGCACAAGTTAACTCCAGAAGGATACAGAAAGGGAATGATAATAAAATATTAAATGATTAAAGAGAATATTTGGTTTGGAAAAGGTTACTAAATATTTAACCCACTATCCACATACTTGTGTTCCCACCTAGTGTACAAAACTCAAATTCTAAAATTTAGTAAATTTGAATATAAGATGGATTGTCAAAATGTTGAATGATAGTTTTTTTGCTATAGCATACTCTAGAACAGAAATAGTTAATCCCTCTAAAATTATATCCAAACGATTATTACCAAAACGATATCTTGCAGTCTTTGGTAAAAAGAAATCAATCGATCTGATATATAAACTGCCAGATCAATAAATGTGCATAAAACGGTCTATTTGCCGTTCATTGACAAACGTTAGATCGAATTTTTTTAGCTACATCATTTTTGAAAAATCTAGAATTTCGGTAGATAAAAGGTGCGTTCGATTTGACTAAAACAACTGAAAAAACAACAACAATTGCATACAATTTTTCAGTTGTTTCAGTTACATCAGTCAAATCGAACACGGCTAATGTCAAATCGATAACAAATACATTGAAATATTATTTTTGTTTGTCGAATTTCCGTAAACAAAAAAAACTCAACATTTTAATTTGAATATATTTTGTTTAAAATTAAATTATTATAACTTGAATATACATATTATATCTGCTTTTATTTTTAATCAAATAAATTCGATATTTTAATTTTTAATTAGTAAGGCTAGTATAAACTAAAGACTATTAATACAAAAAAAATCTGTCATCAATTAAAATGTAACCAGAACCAAAACCAATCAATTGATAGATCAGAAAATTCCAAATCTTTTTTACTGCTACATTTATAAACGTATACAGTATACACTATATTTTTGCAAGTACATAAATCAAATCAAAGAACGCGACATTAAAATTGCAAATTTGTGGTCTTATAGTTTCGATTTAGCTTTAATATTTTGGAATAAACGGACATTCCAGTCCTTCATCCATATAGTTTTTCACGCAAACGATTTAATTTAATTTTTAAAAATAATAACACCAATAAAATCCCATTGTAACATAAACGTAAGAAAAATAAATAATAATTTATATTATCATAAAACTTTTATTAATATAAATCTTTTAGCATTTGATATTAATTATAAATAAAAACTTTCTTTAAATTAACGTCTGAAACGTTTTTTGACCTTTTGGACCAACAATTTTTTCCTAAACAGATTTTCTTTAATGGCTCAAAACGAAACAACAATAAAAACATATTTGTATCAAAACGTGAGGTGTATAATAATTATAAGTCATGTCTATCTGACATGAATTGAATTAGTGTAATACTTAGTAATGGCAATTGAATTCAAACATTACAGCTAACCTCTAAGGAAAGATTATTTTTCATTTTCCGTTTTATAATTCACGAGATAAAACTGACTGAAAATGTCTAAACATAACATTTTTTTTAAGCTTATGACGGAATAGTAGATTGTATTACTAGTGCGAATGCGTTTTCCAAACAAGAGTTAGTTTATCGCACGACCGCAGGGAGTGCGGCAAATAACTCGCGTTTGGAAAACGCATTCGCACTAGTAATACACACTATTTTTTGTAACAAGTGCGTAAAATTTATAAATGTTTATTTAATTGTTCATTTAATCATTTATTTAACAAAGTTATAAACAAATTTAAGCTTTTTAAATAATTAAAGTGCGCCATCTTCGTTGTAATAGTTGTAAATTATGCTAGCTCGAAAATATAAACATAAGAATCCAACTAAAATAACACATAAGAATCCAATAAGAGCTGTCAAAATTGTAAACTTTGAAAACCTACATAAATTGTTTTTTCTTGCAATTCCAATGATGCAATGTGTTTAAGTTGTTTTTACTATATGGTAAGTTATTTAAATTTAGTTATTTTAAATTTTATTTTGATATTTTAGTGCTATAAAAATATTATATATAGATATATATATATATGGATAGATTTAACTACAAATCTCACATGGAGGCGGCGATACAGTCCAGGCTTACAAAATATTTTGTGGTCATATGTGCGGAAAAGTAGTTTTTTCTTTTATTCTATTGTAGTACAAAATTGAATATTTTTTACGCATGTGTTACAATAGTTATTTGTTTAACTAGGCAGCAAATTAGTAGATTGACTACCGCGGCTGATAGTTCATAGCCGAGCGAAGCGAGGCTAGGAATTCAGCCAAGGCAGTCAATCTACCTTGCTGCCGAGTTGAACATATAATTTTTTCTCCGATTAATTACAATGATATGTAATTTAATAATTATAACTTTCAAAATAAAGCAAAATGAAAAAAATGAAAAAAAAAATCGCAATTGTTGGAAGATTTAGTTGTTATGGAAATGTAATAATAATTATAGTTTGACAAATTAAAAAATTTCTGCCAGATTCGTGGAAAAATATCTGTTTATTTCTATGAAGTCTAATTATTTTGCTGCCTAGGCAGCAAAGTACTTGCTTTGCTGCCTAGGCAGGAAAAGTGCTACTTTGCTGACTGAAATAAGTCTGCAAAATTTATATTTGCTGTCTATCGGAGAAAAAAAATGTTTGTCTTATAACAAACAGTAGGTAAATGCTAAATGTTTGATTCTTAAAACTAATCCTTGTACTTGGTTAACCTATATTTCCAGATTTTTAAATACCAAATGTCAAATCTCAATCAAAACGAAAAACTATGATTACACAATCAAATTTGACTATAGGATAATTTAAAATACATAAATTCTGTTGATTTTTCATTAAATATTTGATTAAGAAAAACGAAAGCTGAAAGAAAAGAAAATAGTCTTGCTGATTTTTTTTTGTTTTCAAATAAAATTTTCATATTTAAATATATTATATTATATTCCCTGAAAGATATTAGAATTTGATATGTATATTGATATTTGTTGAGTTTTATAAATGAAAAGAAACCCACATCATTTGGTTAGGGCTTTAAATGAATAAACAAGCCAGAAAATCTGTCACCCAATGTCAGTGACAATCAATCAAGAATTTGTTTCTTTTTTGTATTCGCAAAAGAATAAAAATAAAAGTAAAATGATTTAGGTTAAGAAAAGTTCAACGTGTAGAAATTTAAGATAAATTGAGTTTATTAATGAATCTGTAAGAGCATGAATGTTATTCTAAAGACTTTATTTTTTTGATTTATTGTTGTTTTTTTTGTTCCATTTCATGGTTAGGGAAATTTTTGTTTCGTTTTTAATTGAATTTATAACTTTTGGAAATTGTTTCAAATCAGCTGCAATAATCCTTCGAGATCTCAGCCTGCCGTTCATCATTTGTATTACGGAATCCACTTTAGTGACATTCTTGTTTATCTTTTCTATTTTCAGTTGATTCCTACCAGTTTGGTAGATTGAGCTCTCTCAATTTATTATTGTTGAGCTAATTTCGGTTAGACTTTTTATATTTTACAATGACTGGTATAATTTTTGATGAAACTGTCATTGATTGGTGGCGGCGTAAGTATGCCTGTTTGTAACGTTGTTGCATATAAAACTTACCTGTGAATATAATATGGCGGGTTTAAACATGATTCATGAATAAATTTGTTTTCGTTTGTTTTACAGGTCTGCGATGTGAGGTCTTTAAGAAAATAAGTTGTTCATTGAATCAAGTAAGGGATCATATGAAAGTATTTCACACAGTTATTTTGTATAATTTTGAATATGTAATAAGGTTTTCTTGTGTTTTCTTTCCCCGCTTAGTTCCTCCGAAACTAAATGATCCAGAAACTGTTAAATGTTTAGATTTTAGAATGATCAAAAATTCAGTAGGTTCTCATTAAAATATATCGAAGTGTCAAATACTCATATATAATATAACGAGTCGTCAAATAATAGTCGATTATTTTTCATAATCATTATTACGAATGTCATTTGAGGTCCCGAGTGCGCGTAGCGCACGAGGGAAATTTTCGACCTCAAATGGCATGAGTGGTAATGTTGAAAAATAATCGACTAATAATTTGATGACGAGTTGTATTTAGCAGACAATTTAACGAACAGAAATAGTAACATTATTTCATACAACATATTCCTTTGTTGTCAAACAAAATTAAATATTATTTCATCTTAGTAAGCGCATAAATGTTATAAATTTGTAATTTATTTTTAACAAATAAACATAAACATTCAATCATTTATGAATGAAAACGGACATTTTTACTATTTGCAAATTGCATTTTCACATAATTTTGTATGTGCATTTTGGTTTTAAATTAATATATTAAGTAGGCGGAAAATATTCGAAAATATTCGCTGTTCCTTCCTACCAGAAAAAAATAATCGAAACAAATCGTTTTGATTTGCTAAAAAATAGTAAATGAAGCGTTTTGATTGGACCTTATTGAAACTTTTTTTAGAGAGTTGAATTGTCATAATTATATTTATTAAGGGGGTGGGGGAGTAAGAAAGAGTAAAAATCCGTTTAGTCAAGTCAATTTTTTTTAGAATTTTGCAGTGCACAGCATTTTAATTATTTTCATGCAGGGGTAACCCCTCTTAAGTTCTGAGTTTGATTGACAGAAGAATTTGAAGAAAACAATCTGCGACGCTGATGCATAGGCTGACTTCACAGAGCTCTGGAAACATAGTGGTCTGGATATATATTGTTCTGGATAAATACTTTATTTAAAAACTAACCAATGTTATAGATTTCGCGTACTTCTAATTATAAAAATATTAAAGAAAGCAGTAGAATCCCAATTTAGTGGAGTCATATTAGTAAAAAAAAGTGATACATTTGATGTAAGAGCAAAGTTGAATTTTTTTTTGTTTTATGTTAAGGACATAAAAGTTAGTGGGCATGTAATTATTTATCAAATTTGGAGGTCCGGAAGTGCCTCAAAAATGGCAAAAACTGGTTTTTTGGTGTTTTTTGAGTAGGTCGCTTCACTATTTTTGAAATATTTCGGGCCTTAATGATCATAAAAAAAAAAAAATGAAAAATGTTTGTGATTAAATTTCAAATCCATCTAGGGGGGTTAAATACTTTAAAAGTGTAACCTACCCTCAAAAAACCGAATCGCGTGATTTTTTTTTTTTACTAAATTTATGATAAGGGGCGAAAAAATCGTCGAATTTTCATGAAAATTTTAGGAAACATGTATTTTAATAGTCTTAATATGGGACTTAGTTTTTATGAAAAAATTTTAATTTTTTCGGCCACAATTGGCATTTTTCGTTAAATTTGGCAAATGGTGCCATTTTATGAGAAGTCATCCAAAATAAATTTTTTTTTAATCTGTACTTTTTTTTATCTACTTTAACCTAAGTATAATTAAAATTATGTTACCTTAATTTAAATGCCCATTTTTGGGCATGAAAAAAAAACATTAATTTTTGCATTTTTTTGACATTTTACTATATATATATAGTATACGGTATTATTTATGCTATTATCAGGTATTTTGCATAAAAGTGAAATATGCAATTCAAATTAATAAAAAATATTTTTTTAAATTATACATAACCTACAAAATTTTTTTTTCTTGCAATGCCCTAAATTGCTTTTGGTAAATAAATGTTCTTACAATAAATGTTCTTACAATAATCGTAAATATTTGATATAAGATTTTGAAAAAATGTAATATTCAATTTTTTTAAACTTTTCCTTATAGTAACAATTTGAATTTGAATTTTTATTTTATTGAATATCGATTTCGACTTACGTCATCCTCAGTTTAAATTATTATTACAATTTTTGCTTAAACTATTACTTATATACTACTTCAACTGCTATTTTTTATTATTATGTCATATATTTTGTTAGCTTAATTTTAATTATTTACCAAAAGCAATTTATGACATCGCAAGAAAAAAGAGTTTTGAAGGTTGTGTATAATTTTAAAAAATATTTTTTATTAATTTGAATTGCATATTTCACTTTTATGCAAAATACATGATAATAGCATAAATAATACCGTATATATGGTAAAATGTCAAAAAAATGCAAAAATTAATGTTATTTTTTCATGCTCAAATATGGGCATTAAATGCATTAAGGCAACATAATTTTAATTATACTTAGGTTAAAGTAGATAACAAAAAGTACAGATTAAAAAAAAAAATTTATTTTGGATGACTTCTCATAAAATGGCACCATTTGCCAAATTTAACGAAAAATGCCAATTGTGGCCGAAAAAATTAAATTTTTTTCATAAAAACTAAGTCCCATATTAAGACTATTAAAATACATGTTTCCTGAAATTTTCATGAAAATTCGACGATTTTTCCGCCCCTTATCATAAATTTAGTAAAAAAAAAAAGTCACGCGATTCGGTTTTTGAGGTTAGGTTACACTTTTAGAGTACCTAACCCCCTAGATGAATTCAAAATTTAATCACAAACATTTTCCATTTTTTTTTTTTTCATAATCATTAGAGCCCGAAATATTTCAAAAATAGTGAAGCGACCTACTCAAAAAACACCAAAAAACCAGTTTTTGCCATTTTTGAGGCACTTCCGGACCTCCAAATTTGCTAAATAATTACATGTCCACTAACTTTTATGTCCTTAACATAAAACAACAAAAAAATTCAACTTTGCTCTTACATTAATATAAAATGCTAATATGACTCCACTAATTCCCAACAAACATATATTCTGTTGTACGAGAAAATGTAACAAAAATTTTAACCGGCAGTGACAAACCGGATGTGGAGATGTAGAACTATTGTGAACCGCACTAAATGCTTATGTACCAAGTTTCATCTAATTCGATGTATGTATGTATGTATGTATGTACGTGTACTATTGAGATTAAAAAAAACAGGTGCTCGGGGACCCCAAACCGCTTTGTTCACTATCGTTCAAAAACTAATCAGCTCCTTGCCATACATAATTACATCTTTTTCCAAAGTGTCATCAAAACTCATTCACGAACGAATGTTGTATGCTCTCAACAAAAATTGAAACAATAAACAGGTGTTCGGGAGGCCCCCCCACCACTTATCCCAATATTGTCCAAAAACTAATCAATTCTTTGTCATTTAAGTCTCCATCTTTTTTCAAAGTGTCATTAAAATTGATTAATGAGTGAAGTCTGTATGCTCCCAACAAACTTTAAAAACAAAGTGTGAAAAGTCAGCAGTTGCATTGTAGACGCCCGCCACTTTGATTAATGTGTCTCAAATGATGATAATTATCTTCTCACACTAATTGAAATCTTTTTCATAAGTTTCATCATCACTTTCATCGCTTCATCATTGTAGACTGTAGTGTGCATAAAGACACTGAAAAACTTCAAAAAATTACAAAACATTTTTTTTAACTGGAAGGGAAAAACCGGAAGTTGGTATGCAGAAATATTGAAAACAGTACTAAAACCTTATATAACAAGTTTTCATAAGTGTTTATTGTTTTGAAAATTTTTTATTTTTGATCTACGGGTGTGACAACCTCGCGTACTCCAGTCCCTGCTATTGACATACGAGTTAACGTGAGATATCACATACCACTGGCAATAGCAGTGAGACATCACTAGCCAAGGTGACATCTTAGGGGTAGTGGCGGATGAACTGTATTCATTCAACAGTAGCACCCTCAATTTTACCTGTGAAATAATCCTTGATGATGAGACGCTATTGCTTCCTTGAAGAAACGAGCCTTCATATAACTATGTGTGGGCTTTAATCTTCAAGAAAGACAGATCGTCACAGGATCAAGGAATATGCAACTGGCTGGATTATTGGCAGCTACCGTTTTGTTTTGTTTCAGCAAATTTTTGTAAAAATTTGCCATTTACTTTTTAATTTACTTTTATTTTCTCTATTCTATATCATAAAATACTGGCCTATGTCATATGTTGTTAGTGGTAGGATTTTTTGTTTAGTTATCCATTCTTTAACCAAAAATATAAAAAAAAAAACAAAAAAGAAAGATTTACGTCCATCAACATCTTTGAACGTATGTTGTTGTAGGACCTTGGTCTTAAAAGGCTTTTATGTGTTATTGTGACACAAATTGTAATTCCTACTGCACAACATATTTTATTAAAAAAAAGCAACTTAGAGGTATTCGGGAGACTCCCCCATCATTTTGACCAAATTTGAAATGAATCCAGATCTTCCATTTTCAAGTGAACCTGGATCAATGGCTAAAGTTTCATCAATATTCTATGCAGGAATGTCACGCACCCACCCACACCACCCACACACAGACGTACACCAAAAATTTTATTGGCTATTTAGATAGAAAATGGACAAAAGAAAAAACAAAATTTGGGGTATGTTAGATTTTTTTTTTCTCGATAGATTGCATAACTTCCCACAATTTAAAATAGTGGTGAAGTAAAAACAGAGAAACAAGAAGTTTGATAAATTTTTAACATTAAATATAGCGAATTGTTATATAATTAAGTTTCTGTGTTTTGAGGGAACGGGAGTGGAGAAGAGTAATATACGTTTTTTTTACTCAAATAAGCCTTTTGAAAGAGCATGTAATTTAAGCAACATTGCAATTTATTTTACACCTTTGTAGTGCATAGCTTTTGAATTATTGTCAATTATTATTGAATTATTTTTTTTCGGCAAACGGCTGTAAAGTTTAACTATACTGCCACTGTGGAGTAGCTAAAGTCTTACTTTTTAGCCAGCGCCTGCAAAAGTAACGCCATTATTATTTTATCTGCCGGCGGCTGTAAAGTAACTTTCATATTTTTAGGGCGGCTGTAAAGTAATTTTCATGTATGTATTTACGGCGGCAGCAAAGTAATTTTCATATTTTTACGGCGGCAGTAAAGTAAAATAACATGATATTATTAATTTGTTCAAAACAGAATGTATTTCAGTTCATTTTAATTGAGCAAAATCAATAAAAATTAATTTCAGAAAATTTATTACCTAAAACATATTTATAAAAAATTTGATGCATTAATTTCATATTTTTAAAGAAATTTAAAAGTTTGCCGAAAAAATAGTGTATTGAATTCGGAGCTAAAGTGACTTTTTGTGTTTCGTCTATAATTATCGGCCTCCCTACGGTCGGCCGCCAAACTATAGACTCAACACAAAAACTACAACTTTAGCTCCTAATTCAATAATATACTATTTTTTCAATTTTTTTATGTGCCTAAAAAATATACATTTCATGTTGGAAAATCTTATTCAACTAAATTAATTTTTTATGGATTTTTCTGGATTGAGTATAACTACATATTCCTTATAAGTATAAATTATTTTTGTGTTTTTTTAAAAAATTGTAAATCCTTAAACTCACTGAAAAAAAAACAAAACTTTTTGCTCTTTGTTTTTTTTAAATAACTATTTTTTTAAACTACTAACTTGAGAAATCGTCATTATTTACTTGAATGCCCCAATGAGAAGTAATTTTTCTCAACCGAGGTCAATAATAATTACAAAAAATTACCTAGGTTAGTAATGACAAATTTTCTTTTATTTTTAAGTGAAATGAACAAAAAACACAAACAAATAATAATTACATTGCTTTGTTTCGTTTTATTTGTATGAAACTAAACTTCCAGGCTACTTGATATTTTTTTAACTACTAACTTGAGAAATCGTCATTATTTACTCGAATGCCCCAATGAGAAGTAATTTTTCTCAAGCTAGGTCAATATTAATAACAAAAAATTACATAGGTTGATAATGACAAATTTTCTTTTATTTTTAATTGAAATGTACAAAAAAACACAAACAAATAATAATTGCATTCGTTTGTTTCGTTTTATTTGTATGAAACTAAACTGCCAGGCTACTTGATATTTTAAGATATTTAAAAATTAAAATGGAAAACGACTAATATCAAAATCTAATCAAAGCAAATATGATAATTAGTGTTAGTAGTTAAAAAAAATCTATATATACCTCGGTTGAGAAGACTAATATAGACCTCGAACATTATATCCCACTTCTCAACCTTGTTATATAATGTACTATTAATTTAAAATGTCAATTTATTTTAATTTTAATTTTTTTTATTGACTTTACTATACATGTTTCGAGATACAATATATCATCTACAGGTTATTTGTACAATTAAAGAAATTATGGTCACAATACTAATATTTACACATAAAAAAGAGATAAAAAGAGATCCATTGAATAAATGGTTCAACAAGCAAAATGTTGTTTAATTTTCCCATCAATTAGATTAAGCATGCTACAGACCTACAATCAATTTGTCAATCAATTGAAAACGAAAATAAAGGAAATAAAATTTAGGTGATTTTTACCTTAAATTTTATTTCGTTTATTTTCGGTTTCGATTGGTTGACAAATTGATTGTATTTTTTAGTTCAGATTTGAAATTTCTGAGCAAATTGAGTTCGATCAGATAAATAATTTTGAAGCAATTTTAGATCCTGCCCTTTGAGTTTTGATCCCAATCCTTCTTACTTTCTTAATTAGAATTTAGAATTATTATTAGAATTGATAATGTGTTTTCCAATTTAAGCCATTTATGCTGGTGTTATATCTAAATTTTCTTTGGTGACCATAAAAAACTATGAATAAGACGTAACGCGATGTAGCATTTTGATTAATTTTCAATAGACATTGCTATTGAAATTGACGAAGAAAAGTGAACCTATTGTCTGGCAATATAAAGACTTTTACAACACAACTTCGATTGAATAGCCAGGCCAGGTCAGGAATAGTTCGGCTCTCATTTGGTGATAAGAAACACTCTTAGCTGCTAACTATTGATTAGCTAGTGGGGTTATCAATGAGATTAAACATATACGTGTCATGGTTAACGAAGTTAACAAAATTAGTATTGACTTTTTTGACTGAGTAATGTTACATTAATCATGTCAGCAGACCACGCTGATGTGATAATCAGCTTGAGATAATGTTTTGCTTATATATGTTCTGTCCATGTCCAATCAATATCTATATCTCTTTTATAGTTAGAGTATAACTCTAGCATTTTTTGTTTTCTTTTTATCACGTAATGGTTACCAATTTCGTCGAGAGGTCACCAATTTCATCGTAGCGGCGAGTGCAGTACCTTCACGAGCATGGAAAATACTTTGCAGCTCGAGTTTTGTTATACACTTTTAATACGACTGTTTTACTGCCCAAACGCGTATAATTACTTGAAAAAATGAACTACTAATTATAAATTAAATGCAAATAGTTTACAAATTGTGGTAGGCTTTGCATTATTCTGTGTCAAAATGAACTGAAATATTTAATTTGTAGGTTATATATATATATATATATATATATATATATATATATATATATATATATATATATATATATATATATATATATATATATATATATATATATATATATATATATATATATATATATATATATATATATATATATATATATATATATATATATATATAGTTATAATCCCATAGTATCATCAAGTCATATAACAAAACTGCTTTCTCACGAAAAGTGCTATCAATGCAAAATAGCATAACTAGAAATATGATGGAATGTTATCAACCAGACATAACATGTAACAACATGATAGAAGAATCAAATATCATAAAACATATTATAATAGAATATGCTGAGTGGTTGTTTTGTACCTTTAGATTTATAAAATTAGTTTTTATAGTTAGTCTAATTTTTAAACTCTGTAATGTAACATGTATTAAATAAATTGTATTAAATAAATCATTTTTTTTAGAATTTATTTATTCATGAAACATAACTGGCGCAGCCGTGCGGTCTTGTGAGTGTTATAGTAAAGTGTAGTGTAATAATTTGGTGAATAAAAACCAATAAATAAGTGAACCCGTCGCGGTAAAATTAAGTGAAATTTTTTTTATCGGACATCTCTAGCTGAAGTTCCTATAAGAACGCGAAGAGGATTTGAGGTTCCACCACACTATATATCAACTTCACTTGGAACCAGCTCAACACGACGAAAGATACGATTCAAAGGTAACGCACTACAAGATAGACGTTTACATTGAATACGTATTACCAGGTAACCTATTTTATTTTATTTTTATATTGTGATTATTGTGATTATATTTAGTGAAAATTTTGTGTTTGTGAACGTATTTTATATATAAAGTTTTCAAAAATAACGTTAGTCATCCACGACAGTTAATTTCAAAATTTTCATGGAAGCGTGTACTACAAGATAGGCACACATCCAAAATATTTTCAAAAATAACTCTAAAATCATATAAAATAGCGTTACTAAATTGACAAACGCGCGCACTACCAGATAGACGCCAACCTGTCACACTGTCCACTACAAGATAGAGACAGTTCAAATTAATACTATTATATCCTTTTTATGAGAAAAAAATTGGCAGATATATTCGATCTGAATAGAAATATAGCCAACTCAGAAATGGACCCAGTTTTAGAGCGACTAGAGGCAATTGGTGCACAGTTGCAACATTTAAATAACAAACAAGGTGAGCATGATCAATTGTTGACATATCTCAACCAAAAATTAGAGCAACCCCAACCACAAATTCAGGAACAAATTCCTGTGGTTACAAATAGGGCAAATGCTCTAGATTTATTTAGGATCCCTGATCCAATAAAATCAATACCCACGTACGATGGTAATAGAAAACAACTTTCGGCTTGGATAAAGACAGTTGAAGACACACTGAGTGTATTCGAACCATTAGTGTCAGAACAACAATATAGTCTTTATTTACAAACTATTAACAACAAAATAGAGGGGAAAGCCAAAGATATACTATGTCTGGCTGGTAATCCCAAAACATTTAATGAAACAAAAGAAATCTTGCAGGAATCTTTAGGAGACCGGCAAGAACTATCGTTTTATAAGTCACAACTTTGGGCGACTAAACAAAACGAAACAATGAGTATCCACGGATACTACAATAAAATAAAAGAAATAGTTCAAAATATTAAATCATTATCCAAACAAAATATTTTGTACAATAATGCGTGGCATGCTATCAATGCATTTATCGATGAAGATGCATTAGCTGCATTTCTATCAGGACTACGCAAACCCTATTTTGGATATGCGCAAGCTGCAAGACCAAAAGGTATTGAAGAGGCATATGCATTTCTTTGCAAATTTAATTGCAATGAACAAATTTCAAGTAATTCAAGAAAAACCAACACACAAGTATTTCAGAATACACCACAAAAACAAAATCACGGTTTTATTAGTCAAAACAAAACTAACGTGTTTCAACCAAAACACAATCAAAATTTTTCAAATTATGAGAAAAAACCGACTTATTCGGTAAGAGAAAGACCAACACCAATGGAAGTGGATCTTTCTATGCGTTCAAGAAATACATTTAATAAAAAAATAATAAATAATCACGAAACTACAGAGGATACTCAAGAAGATTCATCCCAAAGTTCAGAAATCGAATATTTAGTTGAAGATAAAGAAGATGAACATAACGGAAATTTTTGCGTAAACGCGAATTCAGATACGGAAGACTAAATTTTCTCCCATATTTGAAGTGCTACAATGAACGATTGGGCCGCGTTGTAACACTTTTAATCGATACTGGTGCCAATAAAAATATAATCAAACCAGGATTAATTCCTTATAGTTCATTAGAAAATTCAAAAACATCTTCAAGTAATATTATAATAAAGAATATTTTAGGTACACATAATTGCGATAAAAATTTTAAAATTAATCTCCTAGGTAATAATTTACCAGCACAAATTTATTTTGAACTTGAATTCCATAAATTTTTTGATGGAATATTAGGCTCAGAAACAATGGCTAAAATGAATGCCAAAATTGATTATAAGACAAACTCAATTTTATTAAACAATTATAATTACAAATTTGATCGGTATTACCCTGAGGAAAATTTTTATAATCATATAATTACGATACAAACCACAAACAATGGCGACTGGTTTGTACCAGAATTTCAAAAATTAAATAGCGATATAATAATCAAACCCGGTTTATACAAAGCGGAGAATTTTTATACAACAATGACGGTGTTGACAAATTGTCCAAACCCACCGGAAACATTACCAAAACTGAAATTAAATGTTAACAATTTCGAAACATTCGAACCAATTCCATGTAAAAATGAAATAATTGATAGAAACACTATCAAAAGCCTAATCCGAACAGAACATTTAAGTAAAAATGAAAAAGACATTTTACTCGATACAATTTTCAAAAACCAAGCAGTACTGTTAAAACAGAACGAGAATTTGTCATCAACAACAATAATTAAACATAAAATTATAACAAAAGACGACAATCCGGTTTATACGAAAACATATCGATACCCACATCATTTTAAACCTGATGTAGAGGAACAAATTCAGGAAATGCTAGACAGTGGCATTATCCGAAATTCTAAAAGTCCTTATTCGGCACCAATTTGGGTCGTTCAGAAAAAACAAGATGCTTCGGGCAAACGGAAAGTAAGAGTTGTCATCGACTACCGTAAACTAAATGAAAAGACAGTAGATGATAAATTTCCAATCCCACAAATAGAAGAAATTCTAGACAGTCTCGGAAAATCTGTATATTTTTCAACCTTAGATCTAAAATCAGGTTTTCATCAGATTCCTTTAGACCCAAAATCTCAAGAAAAAACAGCTTTTTCAACAGACAAGGGACATTTTGAGTTCAACAGAATGCCTTTTGGCTTAAAGAACGGTCCGGCAACTTTTCAGCGAGCGATGAATAATGTATTGCAAAACCTAATAGGAAATATATGCCATGTATATCTTGATGATATTATTATTGTTGGATATAGCTTAGATAACCATATACAAAACCTTAACACTGTTCTCGAAAGATTATCGCATTTCAATCTTAAAATTCAATTGGATAAGTGTGAATTCCTAAAGAGAGAAACAGAGTTTCTTGGTCATATAATCACACAAGATGGAGTTAAACCTAACACCGATAAAATTCAGAAAATTCTGGAATGGCCATTACCAAAAACTGCTAAACAAATTAAACAGTTTTTAGGACTTTCAGGTTATTACAGAAGATTCATAAAAGATTACTCAAAAATTGCCAAACCCATGTCAAAGTTTTTAAAGAAAGATCAAGTTGTCAACACAAAAGACGTCGAATATATAAGAGCTTTCGAAAACTTAAAAAGAATTTTAGCTACAGATCAAATTTTAGCATATCCCGATTTTACTAAAGAATTTATTCTAACCACGGATGCATCAGATTTTGCGCTAGGTGCAGTCCTCTCTCAAATCCAGAACAATATAGAAAAACCTATTGCGTTCGCTTCAAGAACACTAAACGCTACAGAGATCAACTACGCAACCAACGAGAAAGAAGCTTTAGCTATAATATGGTCTGTCAAGAAATATCAACCATACCTGTACGGCAACAAATTTACGTTAGTAACAGACCATAAACCACTTACTTTCATTAAATCATCCGAAAAAAATTCAAAAATCTTAAGATGGAGACTTGAATTGGAGAACTACGATTATAACGTCGTCTACAAAGAAGGCAGAGCAAATGTAGTAGCAGATGCGTTAAGCAGAATGCCTACAGTAGATAACGAGGTGAATATAAATATAGGAACAGATAACACTCCACGTGAATCTGAAGCAGAAAACCTTCCCAATAGGGATAGTGACATAGACACTATTCATTCTGCGGATACATCCGATGATTATTTCATCCACTTCGCAGGTCGTCCTATAAATTATTATAGGAACCAATTATTTTTCAAAATTTCAAATCTAGACACAGTAATTTTGGAAGACATATTTCCAAACTATAAACGAGTAATTATTTCGAAAAAATCATTTCAAAAAGAAGATATTACAAATTTCATAAAAGAGTTTCATAACGGTAAACAAACAGCAATCCTGGCACCTGAACAATTGTACCAGACAATCCAGGAAGTATTTCGAGAAAATTTCTCACAAAACGGCCATTTCGTTTTCGCTACAGAAAAGGTCGAAGATGTTAAAAATGAAGAGCGTCAAAATGCAATCGTAGTTAAAGAGCACGAAAGAGCCCATCGAGGGGTGAATGAAGTAGTAAATCAGATCAAACGATCCTACTTTTTTCCTAAATGAGTAGTGTGATCAAACGACATATCAATGCATGTAACATATGCAATGTTCATAAATACGACCGAAAACCGTATAATATAAAAATATCTCCGCGACCGAGCACTAAAAAACCATTAGAACGAGTGCACATAGATATTTTTAATATCAACAAAACAAATTTTTTGTCCGTTGTTGACTCATTTTCTAAACATTTACAAATGATTCCAATCGAAACTAAAAATCTATTGGATACAACTACAGCTCTAACGAGGTATTTCACTCAATTCGGAATTCCTAACGTTATTTTCTCAGATCATGAGACAACTTTCCAGTCACTACAATTCAAAGAATACTTAAGCAATCTTAATATCCGATTGGAGTACGCATCATCATCGGAATCAAATGGTCAAGTTGAGAAAACACATTCAACTATTATAGAAATTTTCAATACAAACCGTAATAAATCGCCAAACTCGAGTATTCAAACAGCGATAGAGTTATCAGTAGCTTTGTATAATAACTCGGTACACTCGTCAACCGGTTTCACACCGAACGAGATCATTTTTAATCAAAATAACTTAATAAACCCGGCAGAAATACAAGAACAAGCCAAACAAATTTTTAAAACGGTCAATACTAATTTAGAAAAAGTTATAAACAGAATAGAGAGACAAAATAACAATAAAGAAGATCCACCTAGATTACATGATGATCAATTGGTTTATCTTAAACCAAACATCAGAACAAAATCTCAGCCAAGAGGGCTGGAAACCAAAATTAAAAATGCAAACTACAAAACTTTTAAAACAATCAGGAATATAAAAAGAAACAAAAATAAAATTAAAAGATTAAAGAAATACTAATTTTGATTTTTACTTTTCATTTCAGAAATTTTTACTATGACAATATAATTTTTATTTGAATATCTTAATTAATTAATTATCCAAAACTGATTTTACAAATCTTACAAACCAATTTTACTATTCTTATCCATGTTAATAAAAACAAGAAAAATAAAAGCAAAATTCTAAATAAAAGAAATTCTCATTAGAAATTTTTATTGCATAAAAATTAATTAATATTAGAAATTTTAGAAAACAGTTTTATCAATCGATAATATTATCATCAATAATAAATAAAATTAAATCCAAAGTTAAAAAGAATATTGAATTGAAATATTGTATTGTAGTATTGTAGTATTGTATACTGAAATTTTTACTTATTATTTTGAAACATGGTTACTTTTAAAAAGTTATTAATTTTGACTTTATTTAATTGTATCAATACACAAAAATTGGAAATAAAAAATTTGCATGAAGATCCAATTCTGTTAGAAAAAATAAACGAATGTAAAATTCAAACAGGGATCATAAGGGTCATACACCCAATTAATATAACAAACCTAGAAACTACCATAGAATTAATGATGAAACATATAGTTAATAAGATAGATAAGAATGAACTTGATTTGTATACAATAGTTAAGGAAAAATGTAAAAGGTTACATAACAACTTACTACAAATAAAACCACCAAAACGTCTCCGACAACGAAGATGGGATGCATTGGGATCAGGATGGAAATGGTTAGCTGGAAGCCCAGATGCAGACGACTTAAGGTTAATCAACGCTACAATGAATGGTCTAATAAATGAAAACAACCAGCAATACCAAGTCAACGAGCAGATCAACAAAAGAATTCAGCTACTAACAAAAACAATAAATGCAGTCTTAACCAACACATCGATAACCAATAAAATAGTTCTGAGCGAGTTAGAAATTATGACAGCAATTATGCAAATTGAAACCATCGATGCAATTATTGAGGACATCCAAGATGCAATAGTAAGAACCAAAATAGCACTGCCAAGCAACAAAGTTCTTTCGTTAAAAGAAATCATTGTTCTAAAAAATCTTTTGACTGAACAAGGAGTAAATATAACAATTCCAGACGAAGCTTTAAAATTTGTAACACCCAAAATTGCTATATGTGAGGAAACACTATTATACATATTAGAGGTACCAAAATTGGAAAATTTTACATCAACAACAATAAGACTTACTCCACTAGTTGTAAATAACAGCATTATCGAAAGTTACCCACAATACCTCATCAAAAACAGACAGAAACTATACACCACCATCAACTACAACAATTTTGTCCAAAAACATACAGATCTAAAAGAATTTAAGGATGAATGCATAAAACCACTAGTCTTTGGAAATCAAGGCAGCTGCAAAGTAACATGGGAGATCAACACAGCAATACAATGGATATCTGAGGGTAAAATACTAATAAATAATGGAAAGAACGTCGAAATAGTTACTAATTGTGGACCAGATGACAGAAATTTAACAGGAAATTTTTTAATAACAATCAATAATTGTACAGCCACGATAAACAACAAAGAATTTCAAGCTTATGAAATTCAAACCGAGAATGAGGAAATCCAGGGAGCACTTCACAGTATTCAAATAGTAAGGAAAATGAAAATTGTTCAGAACATAACAGCAATCGAACAGGATACCATTCAAAACAGGAAACTGCTACGACAAGTTTTTTGAAGCAATATCATCACGAAAATTGGATATGGACACTTTCAGGAGGTTTATCATTATCATCCATATGTGTAATCGTTGTACTATCGTATATGTGCCTGTGTAAATGCTCGATAACAAAAACAGTGCAAAATCCAATTAACCTGGAAAATACCAAAGTAGCATACAATGACCTATTAAGGAAAGCCGGCATAGTAACAAAAGTCGAGGACGACTTTTCATCACCCCAGGGAGGAGTTATAATCCCATAGTATCATCAAGTCATATAACAAAACTGCTTTCTCACGAAAAGTGCTATCAATGCAAAATAGCATAACTAGAAATATGATGGAATGTTATCAACCAGACATAACATGTAACAACATGATAGAAGAATCAAATATCATAAAACATATTATAATAGAATATGCTGAGTGGTTGTTTTGTACCTTTAGATTTATAAAATTAGTTTTTATAGTTAGTCTAATTTTTAAACTCTGTAATGTAACATGTATTAAATAAATTGTATTAAATAAATCATTTTTTTTAGAATTTATTTATTCATGAAACATAACTATATATATATATATATTAGGGTGGGGCGATTCGTATGGAAGGGAAAAAATCGTCATGGGCCCCTCGCGATTCTGATTCCTGGAGTTGTACTAAGCAAAAAAGTCCACTAGACCATATGTCTACGGTGAAAATCGAGCTTGCGAATTTTTGTTTGAAGTTTTTATGTCGCAATTTATGTTTTGTGAAAACTTGCAAATTTTCTTAGGCTCATATCTCGTTAACCATTTGGAATTTTAGTATGAATAAAAACAGTAAATTGTAGTCCTTGACCTCAGCTACAAATTTGCTGAATAAACAAACAGAAAAAAAATCACATCTTCATGACTAAAAACACGAAAATGCCAAAAAATTACCATTTTATACAACGTTTTTTGCCGTTTTGAGGTCATAGCAGCCAAACCGCAGAAATTTAAAACTAATATTCAAGAAAAAAATTGTAGCCAATTAAATATTTAACAATTTTCTATGATAAACTAACCACATCTTAACATTTCTTCATGCAGTTTTTGCCCTGCAAAAGTGAAAATTTATCGCGAAAATACTGAAAATTTACCATTTTTAGTTGTTTATAATTTAAACTCATCAAAAACGTTCTATTTGTTATTTTACTTCGGTCTGAAAGACTTAAGTATTACATTCATTAGCTAAACTGAAATTCTTACCCCCATGTTTTTGGCATTTCTCGACGTTTGAGGACCTACTGATTCTAAAAAAGCAAAAAAAAAAATGTCTGTCTGGCGGCCGGCCGTCACAACCTACGACATCTAGAAAGCCGCTGGACAGATTTCACATTTTTTTTTCTAAAAATAGGTTCACTTAATGGAAAGAGCCGAAAGGACGATGTGTTCGATAGCTGTACCGGAAGTAGGTCAAAAAATCGTCAAGTGTGTCAAAACAAGAAAATTTGCTTAAAAAACGTTCATTTTAAGTGATTGGATTGGTATGTGAGACCAAAATCTAGATTATTGCATTATAAGTTTTTATTTGTTTGAAATGAATTTTTATTATTATTATTGAGAATTATGGCATTATAAGTTTGTCAAAAAAATGTTGTCAAGTGTGTCAAAAGAAAAATTTTTATTTATTTTTTTACCCAATTTTTTGGAAAAAATAAAATTGTTTGTTTGAAATGAAATTTTATTATTATTATAGAGAATTATGGCATTATAAGTTTGTCAAAAAAATGTTGTCAAGTGTGTCAAAAGAAAAATTTTTATTTATTTTTTTACCCAATTTTTTGGAGCAAATAAAATTGTTTGTTTGAAATGAAATTTTATTATTATTATAGAGAATTATGGCATTATTAGTTTGTCAAAAAAATGTTGTCAAGTGTGTCAAAAGAATGATTTTTATTTATTTTTTTACCCAATTTTTTGGAACAAAATAAAATTAATTGTTTGTTTGAAATGAAGTTTTATTATTATTATAGAGAATTATGGCATTATAAGTTTGTCAAATAAATGTTGTCAAGTGTGTCAAAAGAAACATTTTCATTTATTTTTTTACCCAATTTTTTGGAAAAAAAATGTAGCTGTTTTTATGACGTAAATGTAATTGTAAATGAAATTGGACATGGAAATTTTTTAATTTGTTATAGTTTTTTAAAAATATTTTTGGAATTTTGAAAAAAGTTTGTATTTTTGATTTTGTAATAATTTTTGCAAAATTTTTTAAAATATGGAAAAAGTTTTAATTTTTGATTTTGTTATAATTTTTGCAATATTTTTTGAATTATGAAAAAAAAAATATAATTTTTAATTTGTGAATTTTATACATATATTTTTAGAATTTTAAATTTTTGATCTTATGATTTTTGGAATTTTGAAAAAAGTTACAATTTTTTAGATATTGTTTTAATTTTTGTAATATTTTTAGAATTTTGGAAAATGTTTGAATTTTTGAATTTGCAAGAAGATATTATAAGATTTTAGAAAAAGTTTAAATATTTGATTTTATTACAATTTTTGAAATAATTTTGGGATTTTGAAAAAAGTTTGTGTTATTGATTTTGTTGCAATTTTTGCAATATTTTTAGAATTTTTGAGAAAAGTTTTAATCTTTGATTTTGTAATAATTTTTGGAATATTTTTAAAATTTTGAAAAAAGTTTGATTTTATTTAATTTTTACAATATTTTTGGAATTTTGAAAATATGAATTTGTGATTTTGTAATATTTTCTCGAAACACTAAATATAAAATTTATTATATTATTGTAAAATTTATAATATTTATTATAATTATAATTATAATTATAATAATTATAATTTATAATATTTATTTTAAAAGTAAAAAAAATGCAAAAACAATATATTTTAATCAAATTCTATTGAAGTTGGCGGTTATGCAGTTGATGTTCGCTTCAGGGACTTTCATTGAAGTTGACGGCTATGACGTTCGCTTCAGGGACCCCTGATATGAGAGTCTGAAAACATAACTTCAAATACAGATTTTACCCAGAAATAGTGTCAAAAAACTTAACAAATGTCTGTTTTACGATTTATTCAGAAAATCTAGATTTTTTGGCATTTTCGTGTTTTTAGTCATGAAGATGTGATTTTTGTCGGTTTGCTTGTTCAGCAAATTTGTAGTTAAAGTCAAGAACTACAATTTACTTTTTTTATTCATAGTAAAATTCCAAATGGTTTACGAGATATGAGCCTAAGAAAATTTGCAAGTTTTCACAAAACATAAATTGCGACAAAAAAACTTCAAACAAAAATTCGCAAGCTCGATTTTCACCGTAGACATATGGTCTAGTGGAATTTTTGCTCAGTACAACTCCAGGCATCAGAATCGCGAGGGGCCCAAGAAGATTTTTAAATCGCCCCACCCTAATATATATATATATATATATATATATATATATATATATATATATATATATATATATATATATATATATATATATATATATATATATATATATATATATATATATATATATATATATATATATATATATATATATATATATATATATATATATATATATATATATATATATATATATATATATATATATATATATATATATATATATATATATACAGTGTAATTCGCTTATAACGACATTGAAAATGACATCAAAATCGGTCGTTACATCCGAATGTCGTAATATGCGAAGTGTTCAATTTTTTTATCAGAAACAATTTAATGACAGTAGATAAGGTAGTAGATGTGTCTGTAATTGTTGGAGACGAAACATTTATGGTATCTTCAGGTTCATTTTGAATATCTTCTATACGTTAATATTAGCTAAATTTATAATATCGTCGACAGTATCTTTTAATGTGGGCTCTTGATCTGCGAATAAAAATTTATAGCCATGATAAAACCATCCCAATTTTCATCACTCCTGACAGAAGTTGTTATCGACAGAAGTTGTTAATTGGCCTATCCGATTAGTGGAATATCATCATCAGCATCGTAACTCACAGTGTCTGTATCATCATCATCATCAATTTGCAAGAATTCGGTATGTCTAAATCAAATTGAAATACGACGTTTACTTACTAACACGATTTCTTGTTCTATTGCATCTACCAATTATCATGAGTTGTGCTTCGGTCATTTGCCATTTCTAACAATTTTTATTAAAATATTCTGTCGATAGTGATTTTAAATTATTTTATTACATCCTTATCCTTCGACTGAAGAGCAGAAGACGTGTTGAGTAGCATAAGCACTAACTTAATAAATTTTAGATTTTTCAAGTAAATATGTAAATTATCCAACAGTTAATTTTTTTTAACTCGGTGTTCCATTTTCTTAAACATATTCAATATTATTAGAAGTCATCTAGGCCTTTGTATTTCCTGTATTGTCCAAAGGTAGAGCCTTAATGTTTCTAAACAACCTGGGTGATCTACTTTTTCCTATCACAAGCCATTCATATTCGCTCTCAACTTACACATTTTTATTATTTAAATTTTTTTCTGGGGTCATTTTATAAAACACCCGTTTTTGCGACGTTGTAAATTTCATTTGCTTTGTAGCCGTCGAGTATTTTTTCGACTACGCTGATTGTTAGCTATTAGTCACATGCACTTCCATCAACACTTGCTGACTCATCAAAAATCACACTCTATGCTCCAAAGCACAATATATGTCTCCCACGGAAGCGAAAAGTTCAGCTTGCTATACATTTGAATTCAGAATTTAACAGCGATGCAATTTCTTCTGTTTTCTTTTGCAATATTGAACAGATGTTTCAACAATTTTTGGATTGCTGTTGGTTAAACCCGATATATTTACGATTAACTTTTACTATACATTAACGATCAGGCCTGAAAACACACGTTCTGAATAATGTAAAGGAAAAGTGATCTCCGTCGGGAATCGAACCCGGCATCCTTGAGTTTCAAGATTAGCGCTTTATCAATTGAGCTTAAACTGCGACAATGTAAACCAAATCACCAATATAAAAAAATGTCTAAAATGGAAAGACATAGAGGATACAGACAACCAATTGATATTTAAATAAATCACAATTATTTTTTCTCATATCTAAAAAAACGTTTTTATTTTTTAAATTATCGGTCGCAATAAGCGAACTATCTGTACATCCATCTGTACAAATTTTACTGCAAAATTGGTCGCTATATCAGAAATGTCGTAATAACCGAAGTCGTTTTAAGCGAATATTTTTACATAGGAACAAAGGCAAGACCAACCATTACTTTGATTTTATGACGCTAAAGGCGAAATGTCGTTATAAACGAGGCCGTTATAAGTGAATTTCACTGTATATATATATATATATATATATATATATATATATATATATATATATATATATATATATATATATATATATATATATATATATATATATATATATATATATATATATATAATTAAATATATATATATATATATATATATATATATATATATATATATATATATATATATATATATAATATATATATATATATATATATATATATATATATATATATATATATATATATATATATATATATATATATTAATTACATTTTTGTTTTGTTTCAGCAAATTTTTGTAAAAATTTGCTATTTACTTTTTAATTTACTTTTATTTTCTCTATTCTACAGTTTTTAAAATTCACATTGTTTTGTGAAAACTAATGTTTTTAGTTTACGGTACAACTCATTAAAATCATCATACTACATCAAACGTCTACGCCAAACTCAATGTTCATACACAGATGCGTTTTGTTATTCTCCAGAAATAATTACGAGAATTTTATAATGAAATTAGACGTTTAAAGCAGTCAAATTGTTGTAAATTACTATTTTGGAAGAGTTAAATCGCACAGATCAAAAAACAAACAGATCCTTGTAACTGGCACACCGATTATTTGGCCAAATTTTTTTTTAAAATCGAATCGAATTAAAGTGGTTTTGGATCTACCACAACTTTAAAAATACGTCTGTTATGTTAACACAAATATATACCAAATTGGTTGACTCGGTTAGTTGGGAAACCGGTGTGTGAATGACTAAAAAATAAAAATGCTTCACTGAAAAACACTATAACCTACCATGGAGTTGAATCCGGGTCCTGCGAGTTCGAGTCCAGCGTGCTAAACACTACTTAGACTATTTAACAAAATATAATCATTCATTTCATTCAAAAACACTATTTTTGGCAAAATAACTAGTCTCGACAAACGTAGAAGTTTATAAAGGGGATTGTGTTGCTCAAAATGAATAGACCAAGAACTGTAAAAAGGATAAGTGGGTCATTCTTTTACAAACCGAACACCTTTCTGACCGACACATTTTTGATTTGTTTGAAGTTTTTTTATGGGTTTTATATCGAAAATATAGCGGATCTACATTTCGAGTATTTCGAGATTTATGGCTTGATGAGATATTTTCAAAAATTCATAACTTTGGTTCTATGAAAGATAGAAACTTCTGTTTTATTTTATTTTAAAGTTAAAAATAGTTTAAAGTTAGTTTAAGAAAAAATAAAATCAATAAAAGTTATTAACAAATTTTTATTGTTATAAACAAATAAAATGTCAAAATCCATCTTTAGTCATTAGTCATGAAGTGAGTTTTTAGTATGACCATCGTATTCTACGTTTCATTTCCTATAAAAACCGTATTTATTAATTAATGGAGAAATAAGTTTTACTGTTACAATTAAATAAATTTATCCAGAACGGAACGACAAAGTTTATGAAATTTTTCTCGTCCCGCGCTCGATAAAATAATGTATTTCTAACAGTAAAAATCGTTTCATAATAAGTAAATAAAAAAAAAATAAGTCTTTAATAGAAAAGTGAACGTAGAGTACGATGATTGTACTAAATACTCTTTATTGTTAAGCAGTGACTAAAAATCGATTTTATTTGTTTATAACAATATGAATATGTTAATAAATAATTTTTATTGATAACAATTATTTTTTAAATTCCATCTTTTAACTTTAAAATAAAACAGAAAAAAAGTGTTTATCTTTACCAAAACCGAAATTATGAATCTTTGAAAATAAGTCTTCAAGTCAAAAATCACGAAATTCTCGAAATTTAGATCCGCTCTATTTCCCCCAAAAAAAACAAAAGAGAAAAAATCCTCGAACAAGTACATCTGTTTTTTTATATAGAACTCGTCAAATTTTTTTTAGCGAAATCCTAAATGTCTTAGTCACATTTGGTCTCTAATCTTTTTATCTTTTTGGTGTGTAAAAGAATAACCCATTTATAGAATTTTTTGTCGTCCCGCGCTCGATTAATTAATTTTTTCCTAACAGTAAAAGCCATTTCTCCATTAATTAAAAATACGTTTTTTATAGGAAATGAAATGTAGAATACGATAGTCATACTAAAAACTCATTTCGAGGGTGGGGCAATGACTAAATATGGATTTGGACATTTTATTTGTTTATAACAATAGGAATTTGTTAATAACTTTTATTGATTTTTTTTTATCTAGCATCTTTTAATGTAAAAAAAAACAAAACAGAAGTTTCTATCTTTCATAGAACCGAAGTTATGAATTTTTGAAAATAACTCGCCAAGCCAAAAATCACGAAATTCTCGAAATTTAGAACCGGTATATTTTCCAAAAAAAAAAAGAAAAAAAAATCCTCGAGCATGTATATCTTTTTTTTTCGAAATAAAACCAGGGTTTCGAACCAAAACCGAACCTGAACCCTGAACCCGCTCCGGAGCAAGATTTTTTTAAAATTATGTGAACCCGAACCCGAACCCAATCAAAAACGCAGTTCAGGTTCAATTTTTAATATAGGAAATTTAGGAAGTTTGCGTAAGAAATTTCATATTTCGCAGAATTTTTTGGGTAGATTTCATATAAAAATTTTTGTTTCAAACAAGATTATTTTGGTTATTATTTGTTTCAGTAGAGAATAGTGAGAATCAAATGGAAATGTTTTTCCAAAATAAATATGTGTGTAACATAAATACGATATGCAATGTAACATAAAAAAATATTGAATTCATAAAAAAAATTCGAAAAAATTGTTTTTTTGTAACAAATTTGAACCCAAACCCGAACCGAACCCGAGCGCACTAAAATTTAATGTATTGAACCCGAGCCTGAACCTGCACCCAAATTTTTCTGGGTTCGAAACACTGAATAAAACCCATAAAAAAATTTCAGCCAAATCAAAAATGTGTCGATTAGATTTTGTCCAAATCTGTTTGGTTTGTAAAAGAATGCCCCAAATACGAAAATGTAAAACCGACTATAAAGCTAAAAGTAAAGGACACATAGAATTTTAACTATTAACTTATAAGATATTTTTTCCGCGAGAGACTGCAAAAGTTGTTAAAAGTTTGTAAGAATAATTGTTAGATTTTCGTGGAAAAACTAATGAGCACTAAGAAAACAATATTTTGTTCTATAATATTTGTTGGTATATGCTAACGCGGAATAAATATATAAAACTAATAAAACCTAGTGTTATGACCATCAACGTAATCCTCAGATTGATTTGTAGAGAAAATGTATGTCGAGCGGAGATATTGCCCACTTCTGGTGGAAATCCAAAATTTGATATTCCTATTCAATGTATAGTTTTATAAAATTACAATCTCATAACCAAACATCAATCTTATAAAACACATGTGGTGTACATTGGCGTTAATACAAATGTATCTCCTATATATTTTTATCGTTTCCTTCAGCTGAGTTTTATTTACGTTACTCAATTTTAAAATACATACGTTTCAAATCGTAAAAATTTTCTTAGTTTTTCCTTAAAACAAATAACAACAAAACATGTTATTATAAAATCGTAATAAAATCCCAATCCAGAGATAGTTTAAAACTTTATAGTTATAATTATAAATTTTAATATGGTTTACGTAATAAAAATGAAAATTTGCTATAAAATTTTATGGGATTTAAATAAAATAAGTAAATAAAACGGATACACAATAAATTGTTTGAATTTTCTTAACGAAACGACGAAATGGAAATATCACGTTTTCGATCTGGTTTGCCCCAAGTATTATAACTGTTGGTCGATGAAAAATAAGATTTAAGGATTACAAAAAAATGAAAGATTAAGGAAAGATTGTATATAGCTAAGACATTGTTTGTATTATTAAATAAAGATACATATTATGATGCTACAATTTATTCAGGTATTCAAACGTTTTTTTAAGCTTTGTTCTCATTTATATATTGTATAATTTTATATATTGATAAATTGTATTCTAATGAAGTACAAGTGATTTTTATGAAATTGTTAAGCTTATTGGAAATTTATTTACTGATTCGATGTCTTAATAGCTTTATATATACATGATGTATGCACATATCATTAATATGTCTAGTAAAATGATATTTTTTTGTCATTCTTTTACCTTGTTTTTGTAAAACTTTTAAAATGAGAATTAATTCTTTCTTTCGATTATAAGCTACCTTTTCAACTGTATTGTATATCCTTTGTAAGCTTCATTTTTATTTTTGTTTCCATTTTGACATTTTCAACTTCTCATCAATCATATAAACTGTCAGAACTAAGTTTGTTTATCTAATTTTCTTTTGACTGATTTCGTTCTTTATTTATCGATTTTTCTCTTCGGTATTGAAGTAATGACGATCTTTGCCAATGTATCCAAGGTTAACATGTTTTAATATTATATTACAAAGCTTATAGCTAGAACGCTTATTTTACATTGGTTATTGTGAACAACAATATGTATAATAGTTATTTATGTACCAAGGGTGTAAAGTTTAAAATTTTCTCGACTGACGTCTCCGGCAACATGGTATTTAAAATTTTCTCGACTGACGTCTCGGGCAACATGGTATTGGTATTTTTGGTGCAAAAAATAGTTTGTGAGAATATACATTTTTATACAATTAATAATATGAAGTTCAGAAAATTCAGTACGAAATTTCATTGTCATTATCGACGTAGAATGATATGAGAAAGGTGCAGGACTCAATCCGGACCCTATATTTATTTTTAATGTTTTTTTTATTAATTTTTTTTATAACATAAAAATTATTCCCTTTTATTCATAAAAATTCCAATTACGGCATTTAAATTTACCGAAAATGTATTTTTTTAAATTATTTCTATTTTTTTTTAGTCGTTTCGTACATTTGTCACAATATCATTTCGATATAAATAAGAAAACTAATTATTTATTTGACAGGTAGTGCTTTTTGTACGTAGAGCTAGGCATGTTTAGTGTTAATTATAATACATACATTATAAATCAAGTTCCTTAAGATTCCTTAAGAATTTATGAACGCTAACTTTAAAATTTCGACGATTGAAGCTATTGCGGAAAACCCATGAAGGCAAGGTATTCCAAAGATGAGAAATTCTACTGAAATAACGCTGAAAAGCAACAGTTCTGCACTTTTTTATTTGAACCGTAATCGGATGATGGACCAAAGTAGTATAGCTCTGGTGAAACGCGAGAAGTTTGCTAGTTCAGGTAAAATTGATTAAATTTTTTGAAGACACTTCAAAATACTAAAATATGCTCCACCCCATATGTGGGAACAGTATTCCATGCAGGGACGTATAAAAGATTTGTATGTTAAAAGAAGCTGTTCGCTATATTGAAAAACTTACGATATCCCCCCAAAAATAGTAGTTAAACCAATAAGTGTTTAATGTATCAGTTTATTCTTAAGCAAAAGTTTAAAATACAAGCACGACCAAATGCGAATTTTTAATTTGCGAGAGAATAAAATACATTAAATACGAATTGATTACACTACTTTATTTATCTGATAAAGAATTATGTATTATATAAAATAGAAACGTTTTCTACATTTAAAACAATAAATCTTTATTGTTTTAATTGAGAAATCAAATTTCTGATTAAAAAAATCCCGATTATAAAAAACCCCCATTCCATACAATCAACCAAATTCAACTATAAGAAATAAGAGAATTTAACTTGAAATTTGATTTTTGAACAAAACGTAGCAAAGAAATTGTGATAAAAATTTGAAAATATAGAGAGGCTGAAATCTCACAGCTCTGAGATATCGAGACTTCGGTCTGGGTTAAGGATTTTGATATAGTTTTCGGCAAAAAACTTTTATGAGGATATGGTTTTTAGTTTTGGGCAGCGATGTATATCAAACATAACTTTTTGTTAAAGTACATGTATTTTTTATCTCTGTTTAGATATGTATTACAAAACTAACACGAAACATCAATACGTTGCCGGAAAATTATAACAGATCATATATTAACATAATTTAGTGAAAAGATTATACAATCAGCAAACTACTCAAAACCTCTCCATTAAGCGTTTCGAGAAAATATTTCAAAATCACAAATTCATATTTCTTTCGAAATTCTAAAAAATTGTAAAAATTAAATAAAATCAAAAATTCAAACTTTTTTCAAACAAAATTCTAAAAATATTTCAAAATTCTAAAAATATTCCAAAAATTAGGATAAAATCAAATATATAAACTTTTTCTAAATTCTAATAATATTCCAAAAATTTTTAAAAGTTCAGAAATTCAAACTTTTTCCATAGTTCTAAGACTATTGCAAAAATTATAACAATATCAAAAATTGAAACTTTTTCCAAAATTATAAAAATTATAACAAAATCTAAAATTTAAAATTTTTCAAAATTCTAAAAATATTTCAAAAATTCTAACAAAATCAAACTTTTTTCAAAATTCTATAAATTTATATAGAATTCAAAAATTCTATTTTATTTTTTCAAAATTCTAAAAATATTATAAAAATTATAATAAAATCAAAATTTTAAAATTTTTCAAAATTCTAAAAATATTCCAAAAATTCTTACAAAATCAAAAATTGAAGCTTTTTCAAAATAACAAACAGATAAACATTTTTTTTGCAAAAAATTATCTAAAAACATCATTTTTTTGACACAGTTGACAATATATTTTGACAAACTTATAATGCAATAAAATTCTCAATAATAATAATTTTATGTTCATTATACATTTCATTTCATACAAATAACTAATTTTATTTTTCCTAAAAAAATAAATGAAAATCATTCTTTTGACACACTTGACATTATTTTTTTGACTAACTTATAATTCTCAATAATAATAATAAAATTTCATGTCGTACAAATAATTAATTTGATTTTTTTCCAAAAAATTGGGTAAAAAATAAATAAAAATCTTTCTCTTGCCACACTTGGCAACATTTTTTTGATAAACTTATAATGTCATAATTCTTAATAATAATAATAAAATTTCATGTCAAACAAATAATTAATTTTATTATTTTTTTTAAATTGGGTAAAAAAATAAACAAAAATCTTTCTTTTGACACACTTGACAACATTTTTTTGACACACTTCTTATGCAATAATCTAGATTTTGGTATCATATACCAATCCCTACCATCAAGATTTCTCCAAATTCAATGATCCTACTCGTAATCACTTAAAATGGAAGTTTTTTAAGCAAAAAATAAGCAAATTTTCTTGTTTTGACACATTTGACGATTTTTTCGACACACTTCCGGTACAGATCGTCATTTCGGCTCTTCCATTCAGTAAACCTATTTTTAGAAAAATTTTGAAATCCGTCCAGCGGTTTTCTAGATTTCGTTGGTTGTGACGGCCGGCCGGACGGCCGGCAGACAGACATACATTTTGTTTTTGCTTTTTTAGAATTAGTAGGTCCTAAAACGTCGAGAAATTCCAAAAAGGGGGTAAGAATGTCACTTTTGGCTCATGAATGTAATAATTAGGTCTTTCAGACCGAAGTAAAATAATTTTTTTGCAATTCCGAATCACAATTCGACGTATTTCGATGTTGTCAACACTGTCAAAAAGTGAGATTTTTCCTCACTGTTTTATTTTTCCGCACTGTTTTAACTTTTTGCTTTGTTTTGTAGAAGTGAAAAATAAGAACGTATGGAAAATTTTCTGAATGTTAAGTTGATAAAAGAAATGTTTACTTATATCTGAATATGAATGTAGAGAGTGTAAAAAGTTGGATGCAGAGTAATTTTGTTTAATTGTTTCATTGTGATTCGGAATTGCAAAAAAACGTTGTGTGCAACTCGTTGCACAAATTCGGCTTCGCCTCGTTGGAAAAAATTACGACGCGTTGTGGAAAAAATCAACTTTGTGCACCTCGATACACAAAAGTACTATAATACAATCAAAACAAGTTTACCAATTGAATTATTCTAATTGAATAACGATAATTTTTCAAAGGAAAATTTTCATTAGACAATGGGTTCAGTTCATTAATCGATAGATTAGAAAACATAATAATACATAATATTATTATGAAAAAAACATACAAATAAAGTTGATATTGACCGAAACACGTAAAAGAGAAAAACAGAGTTTTTTTCTGATTGATTTCCAACAATCCCTTTGAATTGAGAAAATTCAAATTATTTCCTTAGTTACTTGAGTTTAATTGCTCACAAAAATCCCGAGTTGATATTAATATTTGAAAGAGAACGAACCTAATTTTTGAACAGGGTACTTAGCTAGGTCATTTTATGAGAATTCTATCACATGTTATTTTCAACTTCTACTCCTAGAAGTGTAACAGATTCTTTTTCTATAAGATCCTTAGAGTTGAACTTTAATTGAAACAATTTCATGTATCCAAATCCATATCTAAATCTGACAAAATACACCTATCCCCCGCTTTACACGGCACTCGTTTAACACGTTTTCGACTTTACACGGTTTTTGAAAGCAAAATTTCAAAAAAAAAAAGACAAATTTTGGTAATAAACGCACTTATATCTACTTAATTTTAATTAAACCTTCTGGTATACCACTTATGATCATATGCATACAGGTTGTAATTAAAACAAGAAAACAAGAAACTTGTAACAAAAAAATGCCTTGTAAATACATGTTGATGTAAATCAGCAAAGGGATGTAAGAGATTCTCTATGTAAATTAGTTGATTTTAAGCCATAGATCGTTATTAGCTAGATACAAAATGCGTAGGTGTATCAATGGTCACAGTTAATTTGTAAGTAAATAATTCTATCTGTTGACATACGAGTTAACGTGAGATATTATACAACACTCGCAATAGCAGTGAGATCTTATTCTATCCTATAATGAAATATTGGGGTAATAATAAAATAATTAAAGGGGTAGTAATAAAATATGAATTAAATGATTGGATTTATTGTTTAGTTATCAATTCAAAAAATTTAAAGAACACAAACAATAAAAATTAGCGTCCATCAACATCGTTGAACGCATGTTGTTGCGGTGACCGTGATGTTAAAAGTTTTTATTTGTTGTTTTGATACATATTGTAATTCCTACTACACAACACATTTTATTTAAAAAAAATAAAAACAATGGAAAATAAATTAATGATATTGCTTGAAGACCAATATCAAAGACGTATTCCGATTGGTACCAATATCATAACTAGTAAGATTTTAAAATTTTTGGAATGTGAACCATTTGCCATCTACCTAAATAGATCTACTCCATCTACCTTTTAAGTTTTATTACAAGTCATAGTTGGTTCGAAATATTTAAACATGGGCATTTTTTGCAAAAATTTATAATTAAAAAGCGCATCTACTAATTTCGATACAGCACAACAGTATTTCTCTCTCTCTCTCTCTCTGGCGTTTACATCCCATGGAGGGATTTTGCCGTCTGTGCAATCAGCTTCCAATCGTCTCGTTCCATGACCAGTTGACCCCAGTTTCGACATCCTATATCACGAAGGTCTTGGATGATGTCATCACGCCAGCGTTGTCTAGGTCTTCCTCTTCGACGAACACCAGCTGGTTGTTGTTGGGACGCTTTTTTAATCATTCTATCTAATGGTGCCCTTTCTACATGACCAAACCATCTAATCCGGTTAGATTTAATGAATCCGATTACATCGCAGCCTCCAAGAAGCTGTCTGATTTCATGATTCATTCGGATTCTATACTGATTTTCAGCAACTTTACATGGACCATAAATTGTTCGTATGACTTTCCTCTCGAATGTTGATAAAATTCTACAATCGGAGGAAGTCAGTGTCCAGCTTTCGCTTCCAAAGGTAAGCACAGGTCGAATTAATGCTTTGTAAAGTGTGAGTTTGCACGACTGCGAAAGATGTTTAGATCGCAAAAGTTTTGAGTATGCGTAGAAAACTCTGTATGCGGCTGAGACACGAGCTTTAATATCTGCCTGTATGTCATTTGACGATGTTATTACAGACCCGAGGTATTTGAAGTTTTCCACACGTTCCACTTCATAGTCGCCAGTATTCAGATTGCCGGGAGGTTTATTCCTGGATGTTGTTAATAGTTTAGTCTTGCCGGTGTTAATGCATAATCCAAGTCGTTTAGCATTTCTTTCAAGCCGAGAGAGACTATCCTTGATATCGCTTGTTCTACGTCCGAGAAGCACAATATCATCTGCATAGCCAAGAATTTGACTAGATTTGTTAAATATACAGTTTTGTGTCTCAATGCGGCTTTTTCTTATCGCGTACTCAAGCGCCAAATTAAATAGTACGGGTGCGAGTGCATCACCTTGTCGAACACCTGATGTTATATCAAAAGAGTCAGAAACTGACCCTTCGATTACTATTCTGCAGTTTGATCCCGATGTTGTGAGTTTGCACAGAGAAACAAGTTTCTCTGGAATACCAAGGCATATGAGTGCAGACCAGAGGTTGTCGCGGATGATGCTATCATATGCTTGCTTGAAATCAACGTAGAGCTGGTGAATGCTGATGTTGTACTCCCAACATTTTTCCAGAATCATCCTTAAGGTAAAACATTGATCTGTGGTTGAACGGTTGGGACGAAAACCACACTGATAGTCGCCGATGATAGATTCGGCAAACGGGATGAGCCGAGCGAGTACGACATTAGCTAGTATTTTATATGCAGTGTTCAACAGTGCGATTCCACGATAATTTGCACACTTTAGGCGGTCACCTTTTTTATGTAGCGGAACAATGAGAGCTGTTTTCCATTCAGCAGGTAGTTCTTCTTGGTCCCAGATTGCAAGAATCAGATCATATATACGTGAGACCAGAGCTGCTCCTCCATTCTTAAGTAGTTCTGCAGGGATTCCATCGATACCTGGTGATTTGCCATTTTTTAATTTTTTGATGGCAGCTTCCACTTCTTCTATTGTTGGGTAAGGGACAAAAATCTCCTCACTTGACGGAGCAATTGCTCGAATAGGATGAACTTCGTTCGTCCTATTCAGTAGGTCTTGAAAGTGGGATCGCCATACTTCCAGCACATCACGTTCACTTGTTGTAAGCTCGTTGTTTCTATTTTTGATGGCTGTAGATCTTGGGTGGAAATCTTTGGTCAGATTCCGCGCATTGGCAAAACACTCTTTCGAATTTCCATTAGCCGCATGTTGGTTGATGTTTTCGATACAGCTCTTCATGTGTTCGCGTTTCTTTTTCCGTAGGAGTTTTGCTGAGGCTTTTCTGGCGCATAGATAGTCAGTTTGGGAGCTTCGGGTGTTTCTTGTTAACCATTTTTCTCGCAGTTTTTGTTTGTGCTCAATGCTTTCGCGGCACTCGTCATCAAACCATTCGTTACGTGATTTCGGTGGTCGTTTTCCGATTGTAGTTTGTGCTGCGGATATGATGGTTGATTGAAGCGTTTGCCATTCTTCTTGTATGTTTAATGGCATCTCAGATGGGATGTCATGCTCTTCTATGTTTTGCGTTACAATTTCCTGATATCTATTCAGTGTTTCCAGGTGTTTAAATGCTTCGACATTCCAGCGCACGGTCTTTTTTGCTTGCCTATTAAATGTAGATGATAATTTGCACTTATACTTAAAGATGACAAGCATATGATCGGTGTCCATATCAGCACCTCTGTATGATCGAACGTCAGTTACACTTGTAGAGTGTCTCTTAGAAATCATGACGTGATCGATTTGATTTTCAGTTCTTCCATCATTTGATTTCCACGTTGCTTTGTGGATTCTCTTATGAGGAAAGAAAGTGCTAGATATTACTAGATCATACATCATAGCCAGTTCAGCTGTGCGAAAGCCGTTATTGTTACTAGCATGATGCAAGCTGTTAGGGCCGACATGTGTTTTAAGTTCTGCACTTCTACCAATTTGCGCATTGAAGTCACCTACCACGATTTTTATATCGTGCCGCGGGATGTTATTGATGACTTCTTCGAGTTCTAGGAAGAACAGGTCTTTAATGTCATCTGCTTTGTCTTCAGTAGGTGCATGAACATTGATGATCGTTACATTAAATTTTTGCGTGCGGATTCTCATTGTGCATATCCGCATATTAATTGGGCGAAAGTCGATAACATGTTGATTCACGCGACGATGTGTGAGAAAGCCAACTCCAAATTCTCCTCCGTTTTCATGACCGCAATAGTAGAGAGTGTATCCTTTGGCTGTTTCGTGGATTCCACTCCCTGGCCATCTTAGTTCTTGTAACGCCACTATATCCAGTGTATAGCTATTGATTTGGTTTGTAAGTTTCAGTAGATCTCCTGGTCTTCTAAGGCTTAGCACGTTCCAGGTTCCCATTTTTAAATCGTAGTCCGGGTACAGTTTCCGAGGTCGTTCTAATAGTGAATCCGAGATAATCCGAGGCCTGTGTACAGAATTCATGACAAGTAGTTTTTTACGGAAATGGGGTGTTAGCCCTTCGCCCAACCCAAATTTTCGTGAATGGGTTCGTTCTGCATCTTTAGGTCACCAGAAACAACCTTTTTACATGTTTATATAGCGAGCCGCTTGATCCAAGACAGACGCCCGCTACAAACCGCCCCTAACATGGAGAACAGACGCTTGCTACACGTTTATATAGAGAGCCGCTTGATACAAGACAGACGCCCGCTCCAAGCCGCCCCTAACATGGAGAACAGACGCTTGAGTTGCATTGGTTTTGTGGCGCCAATGACTCGCCATGGTGCAGAATCATTGAGTATAAGCAGTATTTACTCTGCCCCTCTCAACTACACCAACCTAATTCTGTTAGCATTACCCAGGTAGCACGGCGTGGACGTAGAATTTCGGATTTCGCTACCCAGCACAACAGTATGTACCCACTAAAATTGACTGAAATTAGTTCCGGTACATCTTACTGTCCTGTAGCCAAATTCCGTAACTGTGAAGCGGTGAAGCGTTAAAATTCCATCGTTTCTGTTCATTCAAAAACTTATCACTTCACCGCTTCACAATTACAGAATTTGGCTGCTGATCAGGTTTTCAATACTAAAGAGTGATTAGCCTTAGGTGGCAAAGCGTCCAGGTAAAAGGAATAAACAAATCTTTCCATTTATTGGAATGCCAATACAAAAGCTTCGGTTAAAGCCACATTGTTCATTGATTTGTCTCATAACTCTTACGTACCAGAAGTAAAATAGTATTTAATCAAAATAATATTTCAGGTTCTTCTTTTACTGGAAAATGAATGCTCCATGACACCCTCAAGGTTTGCAGCTTACAAATGGGTAAATTGTATTTCCACCCAACTTCTTTATTGAAACCATTATACCAGAAGATAATAAATAATGCAACTACTTTCAACAATATGATCCAAATATTGAACAAGCTCTCCGATTTCTGCGAACTGTCAACGAATTTTTAAGTCAATTTGAAGATGTTTGCAAAATTTAGCTAAAAAGAAAGCACAATTATTAATAACAGATTTAACTTCCAAGTCACACAAAACTGAATCAAGTTAGGTTAGGTTTGATTTAGGTCAACCTGCTAGTATGTGCATGCATAATTACTTTTTATTTTTCTGTGAATTTCTTATTGATTATGTTACATGTTTTTTTTTGAAAATCAATTTAACTGTTATGTCGATATCTTATATGATTAAACTGGTACTTTTGTTTTACCGAATCTGTTTGTCGCCCAAGAAATGACCAAAAACCCACGTTTTTCGTTTAACACGGTTTTCCATACAAAATTTATCTTTTCGATTAACACGTTTTTATCAGGAACGTATCTACCGTGTAAAACGGGGGATAGGTGTAGTCGGTTTTGAAAACTCAGAATTGTATTAGTTCACGTACTCAACACGTAATTCGCTACCCATCACTTTTATTTCTAAAAGTTGTCAGCATTTCAAAATTTTGAGTGTTGACAATTAGTATTCATTAATAAAAATAAAAGCATAATAAGTATAAGTAATGTAAGTATATTAACACGCAGAACTATCAAATTATAACGATAATAAAAAATTAAATTAAAAAATAATAATTGCTGATTTTTATATTTTTTATTTACTTTCTGAACAAGTACTACGAACCTCCAGAAAACACTTGATATCCAAATCGAATTCTATAATGGTTCATTTTATTTGAAAATTGCGTTTTGACAGTTCAATGCGAATTCCGATTGGGCAAATAAAATACTACTTTTATATATAGTTAAAATGTATATTATAATATAGCTTGTTTTTAACTTTCCTGATTGCTTTGTTTACATTCGAATATTGACATTATTTTGACATGTTGACAATGTAATCAGGTGTGATAATCAATGTAATCAGGTGTTCAAGTTTTTGAACGTAGCGTCGCTGTTGACGATTCAAGAATTGTTTTGGCTTGTATAAATTTGTAGTTTTAGATGAAACATTATCTTGTTCTTTTGTTCCTGACATCGTAATGGTCAAGCCGACCCTTGTTAATATTTTGTAAATTGCAGCAGAATTGATCATTGCTGTGAACGAGATTCACCACGAGGAATAATTACACTTGTACATTTATTTTCATCTTTCATCGTGAATGTTGCCTTGTTAGGCACAATATAATTATAATTACAATTACATCAATGAATTATTTTCATCTTTCATCGTAAATGTTGCCGTGTTAGATACAATATAATTAGAATTACATCAATCAATTATTTTCATCTTTCATTCACCATGAATTGTCTTGCTAGGCAAAAATATAAGTACACATTTTTATTTCAACTATTATCGTTATGTTTGCCTTGCTAGGCAAAAATATAACCACAACTGCACATTTTTATTTACAAATTACAAATTGTTATCAACCAATAAACGAATCATCTTGTTACAACCTCTAGTATTTATTCATATAACAACAAAATCAAAATACAGTCCACTGCCATACTAGGGGAGGCAACAGACCTCACAATGTATTTTTGTAAAATTAGTTAAGCAGAATGTGCATGCAGAATAGATTAGATTATGATTGATACTAGTTGTATCAAAGCCAGTTGAAAAGAAAGGATGTTGGCGTGCGAGTGGAGGGGAGACGATGTTCGCGGTATACTCCCAAGTTGTCATTTAATAATGATGTACTTTAGTCCCCCAAGGACTAAAGAAGATGACGTAGATAAAAAGCTCTATTTAATATCGATTTTACACACAAATAATAATATTTTTATTCGCCTACATATTAAAGTGTTATTTTATTATTGTAATTTGTTGTCATAAAGTCACTTTATAACCTTATATTTTGTTACGTCCGTCCAAAAAAGTAAAAACGTTTAAATTTGTATAAATTATATAAAAAATGTAAATATATTTTTATCAAAGCAACATTTCAATTTAAAATTTCATAATCCAATAAAAATATTTGTTATTCTTTGTGGTGCACTTGCTAATTGAATTAATTCGTAGCTAACGTTTAGTATAGTGCAAGAATGTTCTAGGTCCTTGAATTATCTCGGTCTCAAGAACAGCATATCACTGATATGGACCACAGGGCATAGTGGGAATCTCGGGAACAAAAACGCTAATGATTTAGCAAAGATCTCCACAAGGAGGCTCATAGGCACTGAACCAGGAGATGGTATATTGAAAGTTAGGATAAGATCACTAGTCAAACAACTTTTCTTTCGGTCCAGTAACTCTCAATGGAGGAGCAAAGAAAACTGAAGGTCTCCAAAATGTTCACTCCAGTTGAGCCAGCAAACCAGCAAATTCCTGTTAAATCTGACTCGGTCAGACTGCAGTCTAATGGTGGGACTACTAACAGGTCACCATCATGAGAACAAACATATGATAAGGCTTCGAGTAGAAAATGATCCAACATGCCTCTTTTGTCTTGAAGAGGATGAAACAGTCTCTCACATTGTGGGAGAATGTTTGGCCCTAACAGGACTCCGGGAATATGAGGATGGCATAAAGGATTTAACAGTCTTCATGTCAGGCTATGACTACATGGTCGCCTCACAAAAAAAATACTTGTGATATCGATTCAATTGTTCCCGAGCAGAAATTAGTTATGGAGCGCCTGAATACAGTTAGAACTTGATCAGGTCCTGGTCAGTCTAGAAAGGGCAAGCTCTATTAGAGCTTTCTGATGTAGGCCTGTTCCGGACCTGATTTACAATACCCTTTAGGGTTAACCTTATTTGAATGTATCAGGTCCTGATTTGGTTTTTCGTATTTGACCCCTAGCTGAAATTTCATTTGGTTAAAATTCACTATAGTATTATCCATTGAGAAATATATAGTTAAAAACGTTTCATGCGTGTGTTAGTTATCCCTTCTCGGCTGAAAGACTATAATAATAGTGATTAAGGTGGTTGTATGTTCTAATTTTTTCCATTGTAATTTTTTTACTAAAGCACCCCTGTGCTTTTGCAAAAAATATTTTTTCGTAAAATAATAACATTAAACTAATTAAAAAATATTGCGACGCTGATGCATAGGCTGACTTCACCACAGCTCTGGAAACATAGTGTTCTGGATATATAATGAGCTAAAATCCATAAAATACTTTAATTATAAGCTAACCAATATTATGGACTTCGTAGTTCCAATAATAAAAAAATATTAAAGCAGGCAGTAGTATCCCAACAAACATAAATTCTGTTGTACGAAAAAAAGTAAAAAAAATTTTATCGGAAGTGACAAAGCGGAAGTTAGGATGCAGAACTGATGTAAACCGTACTAAATGTGTATGTACCAAATTTCATCCAACTCGATTATCAGGTAAAGAAGTTATTGAGCTTCCAAAATAACACGTGCTTGGAGGACCCCCTACCACTTTGTTCACTATCGCTAAAAATACTAATCAGTTCCTTGCCATACATATTTGCATCTTTTTGCAAAGTGTAATCAAAATTACTTAACGAACGAATGTTGAATGCTTCCAACAAACATTGAAACAATAAACAGGTGTTCGGGAGGACCCCACCACTTATCCCAATATTGTCCAAAAACTAGTCAATTCTTTGTCAATAAAGTCTTTATCTTTTTTCAAAGTGTCATTAAAATTGATTAATGAATGAAATCTGTATGCTCTCAACAAACTTTAAAAACCAAGTGTGAAAAGTCAGCAGCTGTATGGTAGCTCCCCCGCAACTTTGATCAATGTGTCCCAAAAGATGATAATTATCTTCTTACACTAATTGAATCCTTTTTCATAAGTTTTATCATAATCACTTCATTATTGTAGGCTGTAGTGTGCATAAAGATACTGAAAAAACTGCCAACAGTTAAAAAAAAAAATTTTTTACCGGAAGTAAAAAACCGGAAGTTGGGATGCAAAATTTTTGCAAATCATACTAAATGCTTATGTACAAAGTTTCGTCCACTTCGATTATCAGGTACAGATGATATTGAGCTTTAAAAAAAACAGGTGTATGGGACACCCCCCACCACTTTGTTCACTATCGCTCAAAAACTAATCAGTTCTTTGCCATACATGTTTGCATTTTTTTCCAAAGTGTCATCAAAATTGGTTTACGAACGAATGCTGTGTGCTCCCAACAAACATTAAAAAAATGCTGACACAGTAAACAGGTGTTCGGGAGGACCCCCACCACTTATTCCAATATTATCCAAAAACTAATCAGTTCTTTGTTACTTAAGTCTCCATCTTTTTCCAAAGTGTCATTAAAATATATTAATGAATAAAGTCTGTATGCTCCCAACAAACTTTAAAAACAAAGTGTGAAAAGTCAGCAGTTATATGGTAGACCCCCCACCACTTTGATTAATGTGTCCCAAAAGATAAAAGTTATCTTCTTATACTAATTGGAACCCTATTCCATAAATTTCATCATAACCACTTCATTATTGTAGGCTGTAGTATGCATAAAGACACTGAAAAAACTTCAAAAAAGTACAAAAAAAATTTTTTTACCGGAAGTGAAAAACCGGAAGTTGGGATGCAGACCTATTTTAAACCGTACTAAATACTCATGTACCAAGTTTCATCCAATTCGATAACCAGGTACAGATGTTATTGAGCTTTCAAAAAAACAGGTGCTCCAGGGACCCCCCACCACTTTGTTCACTATCGCTCAAAAACTAATCCGTTCTTTGCCATACATGTTTGCATCTTTTCCCAACGTGTCATCAAAATTCGTTTACGAACGAATGCTGTGTGCTCCCAACAAACATTGAAAACAGTGTGACACATTAAACAGGTGTTCGGGAGGACCCCCACCACTTATTCCAATATTATCCAAAAACTAATCAGTTCTTTGTTACTTAAGTCTCCATCTTTTTCCAAAGTGTCATTAAAATAAATTAATGAATGAAGTCTGTATGCTCCCAACAAACTTTAAAAACAAAGTGTGAAAAGTCAGCATTTGTATGGTAGACCCCCCCACCACTTTGATCAATGTGTCTTAAAACATGATAATTATATTTTCACACTTATTGGAACCCTATTCCATAAGTTTCATCATAATCACTTCATTATTGTAGGCTGTAGTATGCATAAAGACACTGACAAAACTTCAAAAAAGTACAAAAAAATTTTTTTTACCGGAAGTGAAAAACCGGAAGTTGGGATGCAGAACTATTGTAAACCGTACTACAAACTCATGTACTAAGTTTCATCCAATTCGCTTATCAGGTACAGAAGTTAAAGAGCTTTCAAAAAAACAGGTGCTCCAGGGACCCCCCACCACTTTGTTCACTATCGCTCAAAAACTAATCAGTTCTTTGCCATACATGTTCGCATCTTTTTCCAAAGTGTCATCAAAATTCGTTCACGAACGAATGCTGTGTGCTCCCAACAAACATTGAAAAAAGTGTGACACATTAAACAGGTGTTCGGGAGGACCCCCACCACTTATTCCAATATTATCCAAAAACTAATCAGTTCTTTGTTACTTAAGCCTCCATCTTTTTGCAAAGTCTCATTAAAATAAATTATGAATTAAGTCTGTATGCTCCCAACAAACTTTAAAAACAAAGTATGAAAAGTCAGCATTTGTATGGTAGACCCCCCACCACTTTGATTAATGTGTCCCAAAACATGATAATTATCTTTTCACACTAATTGGAACCCTATTCCATAAGTTTCATCATAATCACTTTATTATTGTAGGCTGTAGTGTGCATAAAGACACTGAAAAAACTTCAAAAAAGTACAAAAAAATTTTTTTACCGGAAGTGAAAAACCGGAAGTTGGGATGCAGAACTATTGTAAACCGTACTAAATACTCATGCACCAAGTTTCATCCAATTCGCCTATCAGGTACAGAAGTTATAGAGCTTTCAAAAAAACAGGTGCTCCAGGGACCCCCCACCACTTTGTTCACTATCGCTCAAAAACTAATCAGTTCTTTGCCATACATGTTTGCGTCTTTTTCCAAAGTGTCATCAAAATTCATTCACGAATGAATGTTTTATGCTCCCAACAAACTTAAAAACTTTGGGGAAAAAACCACCTGTTGTATGGTGGACCCCCCAACCCTTTATCCAATGTGCTCCAAAAGCTGACAAAATCTTTCTCATGTTATTTAAAAGCTTTTCGCAACGTTTCATGAAAATCGATCGGTAATTGTAGGCTACAGTAGGGATAAACACCTAAAAAAAAAACTTTTTAACCGGAAGTGACAAACCGGAAGTTGGTATGCAGAAATATTGGAAACAGTACTTAAACCTTATATACCAAGTTTCAATAAGATCATAGAACGGGATCAGAAGTTATTCAAGATTTAAACTTAGAGGTGTTCGGGAGACCCCCCGCCATTTTGTCCAAATTTGAAATGAATCCAGATCTTCCATTTTCAAGTGAACCTGTATCATTTGCAAAAGTTTCATCAAGATCCTATGCAGAAAACTCAAACTCAAAGCACTTTTATTATAATAACTATTCTGAATACATTATAACTAAGAGCATATATTTCTCAGACAGCTGAACAGATAGCTATCAATTAAAGTATTTTTTATCCAACATAATACGCCTTTTCAAAAAAGTTGCATAAAACTCAACGGTTGTAATTGTGAGTTCTTTTCATTCGACCTTTTCATTCGACCTTTTCTGAATTGCCAACAACCGAAATCAAAAGTATAGAAAAACAAGCCTAGGGCTAATTGTAAATTATACGATTTCACATTTTTTATTCTTATGTTTTTTTACCCAAAACTGGTATAAAATTTTATACTACGCGTTATTTAAAAGTAAAAAATGGTTTAACATTTTAATAAAACACCTCTCGAACGACATATAAAACTTGTACACAAAATACAAACATCACAACAGAAAAGAGGTGACCCCATCACACAAAATGAAATATTATACAAATTAATAATTACATAATAAATTCTGCTCCTTTAAATATTTGCTATACTTAATCAAACATTTTCTTTTTTTTCTTCATAAAAACATTCAAAATAGTCAATTTTCATATCATATTGATAATACAATCAACTTGTAATGTAATCAATTTCAAATTTATCATTAGAACTTTTGGATACATAATACTTTGGCAAACAAACAAAAGGGATCATTGTACAATATCTTATATTGCTATTGCTAAAATATACAAATTAATTTTTTTTCAGATATTTTGCTTACTCAACCATATCAAAATTTCATGTTGTTCGAATAAAACGAAAATTCCAAGAATTAACTATGTTCAACGGAATTTACCAAAATCAATTTATGATTGATTTAATCAAATTATTGAGTTTGAATATTTTAGAAACAAAAAAAAATTGAAAATCTGAAGATGTAATTTGATTCGATGTAGAAAATAGGATTATCAGTATCTGGAGGCTATTCAACGGTAGACATGTACGTAAATAATTAAATACAAATATATCGGTATTTTTTGTTCGCAATTTTTTATAAAGTTGATTTTTGTCGCTAGAATTAAGTTAAGAGATTGTGCTTTTAGCTTTTTTATCGAAAAAAGTTTTGCTAACGTTACCAAGCAATTTTCTACACATTACTTTTATATTTTACAGACTTTTGTTTAACTTGGATTTTGAGTACCTCAAATGTATCAATAAATTTTTCAGTTACTTCTATTGAAGCAATTATTCTCAAATTTTATAGGCATGGCTGTTTATCACTTTTTGATATGTTTCTAAAAGTTTTAAGACAAAAAACTTGCTAAAGTTAAAATTAATTATCAATTTTTGAGTAGATATTAAACATAAAACTACGACAAAATACATGCAAATTTTAACTGATGTTTTAACCTATTTCTGAGATTTATCTCATATATAAAGATATAAAATAAGTTTAATTTTATGCAGAAAAAATTTAATATTATTGTTACAAAAAGTATGAATATTAACAATTGGAAGAATAAAATGAAAGAACCCTACCTTTAGATTGAAACTATGTGAAGACTTACAACATACACAATTTGAATGGTTTTTGAATAGTAAATTGATGCTGCAATATTCAATGAGTGAAAAGAATAAAATTAAAATAATTTATAAAAATTCTTAGTAACATACTTTCATTGGAAACGAACTAAAAAATAAATTTGTTTAGGACAAAAAACTTTGCGTTACTTAGATCTCATCTTTTTCCATTTTTAATAAAAATTAAAAGTGGGTGGAGTAATCAAAATAAATAATCGTAGCAGTATTACGGTACTGTAACTGCGCTCGTGTTGTTAACTTTTGCTCAAGAAGGAAATGGGCAAATAAAAAACTCTCCAAAACTCAAAAGCTCACTCAATAAATGAAACTAGTAAGCACCATTACTTGCAACAGGGGCCCTATTCTCAAATATCACATCCCTTTTCCACACGTGGACATCTGTCAAAATTCCCTACCAAGGGAAAATTCCCTACCAATTTGTATTTTCCTCATGCATATTCCACATCCAACCTAAAACCGTATTCTTGAACCATTCGTAATTTTTTATTCAACTCCTTTAAATTGAAACTAACTTCATTGTGTGGTAAATTTATTTTTGACATTTTGTTTATTTATTGTCAGAAAATTTTCAATGTAAATGGCTGGATTAGATGAATTAGGTCTTCTTTTTGCTAGTTCTGCAGTGGAACAGGCAGAGGCAATGGAATTTACCCGAGGTATTCATCAACGACAACATTGTTTCGATATGCCCGAAAATAAATTTATTAAATTGTTCGGATTAATAAATCTATGGCCGAAGAGTTCATAGAATATATATCGCCCCATATGAAATTTTTACAAAATAATAATAATTATAAAATAAACACAACTTTCCCAATATAATTTCCAAACGTATAACAAGAATGACAATTAAAAATTTTTGATATTTGATGTACATGGGGAATTTTTACACATACTTTATAGGGAAATTACTTGGTAGGGAAATTTTTCCTTAGTAGGAAATTTGAGAATACATACATTGTAAATTTCGAACGTTTTTATGAATTTTGACAGTATTCCACATGTGGAAAATGGTTGTGATATTTGAGAATAGGGCCCCAGGATACTATAAAGCCAAAGTTGAGAAAAATCAAGATCAAAAACTAGCTCCCGGATGCGATTTTGAATGTTTCAATATATATTCTGGTCGGGCCCAATATTGCTATAAGCTATCTATATGTTGTATTAAAAGTGAAATTATTTTAAACAAGATTCAAGTGCAAGTCCTGACATTTCATTTTGATTAAACCTGATAGATAATCTTCTTGTATAGTTTCCTATAGTTCTGCAGTCCATCGACCAGTTTAACACATTTTTAAACTCCTTTATTTCTAATAAATAAAATGCTTTTTAGTCGGATGGCCTTTTAATACAAACTTTATTAAACGAATTTATAAAAAGCAAGATAGAGATGTCGGAAGTCATGGCATACTTTGATATCTTTGAGTTCTCTATTACTACATGAATAAATAATCTTTTACAAAATTTTTGAGGTTTACAGCTCGGCCAACCTGATTCATTCTATTGACCACAATAGACTGTAAAATATTTAAAATAATTGACTTTTTTTCAACAAAAAATTATACAAACTAATTTAAATTCAACAAAATGATTTCTTGTAACAACAACTTTAAGAGCCCTTGAACCCAACTCTGTCTTCTTCATTATTCGAATCTTCCTCAGAAAATTCCAACAATTCGTTCCCATTGACATTACCATATTTCTGATACATTCTCTAATTTGTTGTGTCATAAATACCTTCGTATCTTCTCCCTGAAACTTGATACCCATCAATATCACACACCACATACCTATCTAAATCTAACACTTTCTTAACTTGATAAGGTCCTCGAAACTTATTCTTCAATTTGCTATTACCTCCTTCATTGTGTGGATCTCTTACTACGACAAGGTCCCCTTCGTTAAATCTATTTTTCTAATTTTCGAATCATGATAATTTTTATTATATGCCTGTTTCTTAATTATGTTGTCACTAGCCTGTTTGCGCTGACTTTCCAAATTGCGAGATTCTATGTTTAAATTTTCTAAATGGTCTATAACATTTTGCTCAATCTTTCTCTTTTGAGTAATACCAAATAGCAATTTTGCATGTACTTCTTTCACTGCATCGTTAGGTACGTTATTTAACATAAACTCAGTATCATTCAACACTTTATCCCAGTCTAGTCTCCGTTCTTCTGTATGCTTACTCAACAATGGAACCAATGTTCGTTTGTATCTTTCCATTTGTCCATTTGCCTGTGGGCAAGACGTAGCTATTAAAACAAACTTGATGCCATGATCGTTCATAAAATTCTTCATAGCTCCCGTGGTAAAACCAGACCCTCTATCTGATATAATCCGTCTAGTAGTACTATATATCAGAATATATGATTTCAAATGTTTAAGCGATTCTTTTGTACTAGTGGTTTTTGTAGCATACAATTTTATGTATTTTGTAAAACAATCAATAATAGTAAGCACATGCATATTTTGACCATTGGTTTTTTCTAAAGGTCCTATATGATCGACATGGGATCAAACAGGGGATATGATCAAAGGGATTTTCACCTTTATCAATATTATGTATTGGTGCTTCAATTGACGAAGGTTTAGGATTGTACACAATACATGTTACACAATTTTTGATATGATTCCCTACTTTGTCTTTCATGTTTTTAAAATAAAAAACTCTTCCTAATTAAATTGCATACTTTATCTATTCCGAAATGTCCCAGATCATTTTGATATTTATAAATAACACTTTCTATTATTGATTCTGGTACGACTAATTGCAAACGTTCTCGATCCTTTCTATAAATTATGACTTCTTGTATTTCATAACCTTTCAATTTTATATCAACAACCAGGTCTTTTATCTTTCTTATTCTTTCGTCTTTCAACTGGTTGATATAAATTCATTCGAGGAATAAATCCTTTCTCATTTCGTCTATAACATAAACGTGAACTCTACTTAACGCGTCTACATGCCGCATTTTATCAGAAGGTCTGTGAATTATTTCATAATCGAACTGTTCTAGATATAATGCCCATCTTTCAATCTTCGCATTAATGTCTCTATGCCCTAAAGTGAAAGTTTAAGTGAATGACAATCTGACACTATGGAAAAACTTAAACCATAAAGGTAGGTTCTAAACCTTTGTAGACTGTATACAACTGCCAAAGTTTCTAATTCGAAACTGCGCAATTTCGATTCAGCTTCCGCAGACTTTCTGCTATAAAACATTACAGGGTGAAATTTCCCATCACTTTCCTGTTTTTGTATCACAAATACTACCAAAACCACTTGCTGAAGCATCTGTAACTGTGTTTCAGCAGATGGTGATTAGATACTCCAAATAGGCTTCCTTATCAAAGCTTCTTTCAACCTTTCAAATGCATCATATTGCTCTGTCTCAAATCTAAATACGTTTTCTTTCTTTAATAAATTGTACAATGGGGATGCTATTCCATTAATCCCATTAACAAATTTTCTAAAATAACTTACGAGCCCGATAAATCTGTGTAAACTCTTAGCGTCCGTCGGAATAGGTTAATTTTTTATTGACTCTATATGTTTGTCACTAATTGTTATTTGGTTTTGTGATAAATTATATCCTAAGTATTCAACATTTGTTTTTAAGAACTTACACTTTCTTAATTGGAGTGATATAAAATTGTCAGATAAGATTTGTAACAATTTTGATAAAATTAACAAATGTTCCTCAATATTTTCTGTAGCGATAAGTATATCATCCATAAATGCTATGATTTTCCCGGATTTAATTAATTCAACGAGAACTTTATAAATATATCTAACAAATGAAGATGGGGAATTTTTATAACCAAAGGGAAGTTTATTAAATTCATGCTGGCAGTCCTCAACTACGAATGAAGTATATACTTTTTAGATCCTTCTGCGATATCGATATGATAAAACCCATTTTTAAGATCAAGACATGTAAAATATTTTCGCCCTTGCAATTTTACAATTATATCCTCTATGACTGGTAAAGGGAAATGATTTTGTTCGATTATACGATTTAAGGGTCAATAATTAACACACATACGAAAGGATCCATCCTTCTTTTTGGTTAATACCACACGACTTCTATAGTTTGAATAACTTTCCCTAATTTCTCCAGTTTCCAACAAATTTTCTATAATTTTATTTAATTCGCTTCTTTCATGCATACTGAGACGTTTTGGACTTACATTAAATGTTCTATTTTCCTTAAGCTTTATTTCAACTTCATATTTTATTACTGGTTCGTTAGGTTTTTGTCTTTCGCTATAACACCTTTTACAAATATCTACAATTTTGGATTTATAATTCAACGTTTCTAAATTATCCCCTATATCTAGTTCTATTTCTACATCATTCATACTTTCTTCACACGTATAAACTTTTTTCATTAAGTTAAAAACAAATAAAAAAACCCTTCCGGATTAGTTACAACCACAATATCATTCTGTAACTCACCCTCACTTTCTCTTTCGTCCGAACATTCTATAACTTTGCTTTCATTGTGTAAAACCAGGTTTGAATTTAATTTAGATTTCCGATTAAATTTGATAATATCAATTTTATTTTCTTCAAAAAATCTCTACCTACCAACGCATTCACACTCATGCTACTGTCTGGAACAATCAACAGATTTGCCTTCAAGACGCCTTCATTGGTTGTTATTTTAGATCTCATTTCACCTAAAACATTAATTTTTGAATTATTTACACCATTTACGTTATTTGAATTTTTATTATTAAATGCAAAACTATCAACATTAGATACTATACTCCCTTTCACCAAACTGGCTCTGCTCCCGGTGTCTGCTAGAATTTCTTTTTGAATCATCTGCCCATTCATGTTGATACCTGCTTTAAACATTCCTTCTATATCTACTTCTAATGTTAAACCGTCTGTGATATTATCCTTTACTGGTAATTTATTAACGTTGAAACAATGTTTTTGGTTATCATTGTTTCCAGCTTTATTTTCCATTCCTGTATTATTTTTCCTTTGATAACACATTTCCACGACATGCCCGAACACAGTACACTTTGGCCTTCTCAACGGTTTTGGGCAAAGAGTTGCTATATGTCCAGATTCGAAGCAATAACGAAGCAACTTTCCGTAGGTTTTTGTAGATTCTCCCTTAGTGGTCTGCTATGCTGTTGTTCAAATGGTTGCCGTCTTTTAGGAAATTTATTGGATACTCTCCTTTCAATATTCCTGTCCATACCATTCACTGACACATACTAATCGATTCTGTCTTTTAATTCGTTCAAACTTACAATTCGCTGTGTTTTGAGTGTTGATGTCAAATTTTGTTCGTTCATTCCTCGTATTATATATTTGACAATGAATGACTCATCTATTCTATTCCTTCCTAACGCTAACATCTCGTTATAGTAGTCCGATAGACTTTGCTCCCTATTACGATATTTACTTCTAATTCTTTCATATACGTCAGCATCACTATCAAAATCCTTGAAATTTATTTGAAATTCTTTCACAAATTTATTCCAACATAAATCTTTGTCAAAAATAGATTTGTACCACAACTCAGCTGTACCTTTCATCTTCCAATGCTAACATAATCAATCTTTCATCTATACCGTTAACCTCTCTTAACGACTCCACCTTCCTTATCCATTGGTCAGCTTTCAATTTAAGATGGTTGTCGTATCAAAATCAGGTAATATATTAATCACATTACGTGGAGATAACATATAATGTTGATTCCGACGAGTATTTACATTTACCTGTGCACTGGATTGTAGTATTCTCCGTTCTCGTTCTAGTAAATTTCTTTCCTATTCCAAATTATCTCTTTCAATTTGTAAACCTTGTTCTCGTACAAAATTTTCTCTTTCCATTTGTAAATTTTCTCTTTCACTTTGGGGACTTCTCTGGTGAGTAAAATACGGGTCGAACGTTCTAAAAGACGCACGACTGGATTTTTCCGAAGAATTGTCATCAGCATCAGAAAAAAAATATTCGATATATCTGATACAGATTTTATTTTATCGCTCCGATCTCTCCGATATAGAAAAAAACACACTCTTTATTAAACGAATTTATGAAAAGCAAGATAGAGATGCCGAAAGTCATGGCATACTTTGATATCTCTATTACTACATGTATAAACAATCTTTTACAAAATTTTTGAGGTTTACACTTTCGGATACATTTTTATTCATGCAATTTTTTATGTGCGCTTGCAGTTGCTTTAAAGCGACATTAATAAGTCTTAATTCACACCTGTCTTAGTGTCTTAACATTAACAGCTGTATACCGAGCAAGAGTTAATTGTTTGCCTTTTTTTTGTTAATTGTAACGAGCGGCTGATTAGAGGTCAGCATTACCATAAGCAATCCTGATGTATTAAAAATACGCGCACCTTGAGTTTATTCCGATTAGCTTCAGTACGTGGATTCGAATGCTTTTCCCCACGGTCCCTTACAAATTCTGAATACACACGAAAGTTGTTGAATGAACGAAAACATAGGTCAGAAGTAAAGTATACTCTGAAAATCCAAAAATTATGGAAGAGCAAAGGCCATAACCATCCCTACATCAACCATGACTATCAAATGTTAATAAAACAAAACTGAATCACTCTATTTGAAACATTTTTTTGTAGCACATGCACAAAAAATATCCAATTTTGTTCTAAAATAAAATAAACGAAAAATATATACATCGCATTTATGCCTACAAAATATTTCTAATTCTTCGAAAAAGTGTTTGTACCGGCGAAATTATTTTGTGCACGCGAAAAAAATATGACACACATCAAACAAGCACACAGAATATTTTTTGAGTTGACAGATGACAATGTTTTTTAAAATTTTGAAATTTGCTTGTAGCTGTAATTGCTATGTTTATATTTTTTATAATATTGTTATATAGTCTTTTTATTCCATCGAATATGGTGTACTTTAGTTTATATTTAAATATCTTTTTTTTTTTTTTTTTTTTCTTTATTGATTATTGCTTTTTAACAATATAATTAGCCACTTGAAGCAAAACATATGCTATACTGTGATTCAAAAGTTAACAAATTATTACACCTTAATCGTTATAACCTACTTGCTTTACTTGCTTAAAAATTAAATGAATAAATATTATTACTTTGAAACTTAATTAAAATTAAAAAAAACAAAGGAATATTAATTAAAAATAATTAAATTAAGTTTAATAACAGTGGAGAATATAACAATATAAAAAATGAAAAAAATGTTTTACCAAACAAAGAAATTAAGAATTAAAAAATTGCAAAACATAAATTAAAAGTTTACGGAAAGAAGATCAATTTAAGATTTTGAACCAGTTTTGGTTCTTAAGTTATCTTAAGTTTCTTTATAAATTTGTAAAGTATATAATCAACAAATAACTAAATATTTAATAAATTTTGTGCATCTGTTACAAAAACTAGTGTGTATTACTAGCGCGAACTGCGTTTAACGAAACTACACTTTTGTTTGGAAAATGCGTTCGCACTAGTAATACAATCTACTATCCTTTCACGATAAAAAAAATTTCCATTGAAAATTTATGAAGAGACTAACATAGGTGATAACCTAGGAATGAGCCCCACATTTTGCACCAACATGTAACGAGCAGCTGATTAAAGGCAGGATTGCCATAAGCAATATTGACGCCTTGAGGGTACATACGCCTTGAGTTTATTCCGACTAGCTTCAGTACGAGGTAATTGTATTCTCGATCCTTTACGAATTCTGGATGTACGCGAAAGTTTTTGAATGAACGGAAACATAGGTAAGAAGTAAAGTAGACTGACAACCCAAAATAACCACTCATACTAATTTGACCACTCATACTAACGATTAAATTATTATTAATAAATGCTGCGTCGAATGTTGCTCCAGTAAATGGAATGAATGATGACGTTGTAAATGCTTTCGATTAAAATTTATTAGCGTTTGCAACAGAACTATCTGCTTTGCTATAATTGTCTCCAAAATAAATAAGCGATTGTTGAAAAGTACAAATTATCGCTGTGCCAAAACAAATAGGTTATTTGATGAAAATATCTTAAAAATTATCGTTGCACTAAAATAATAGGCAATTGTTGAACAATATGATAAATAAACTGTTGCGCCAGAATAATAGGTGATTGATGAAAACTATATAATCAAACAAAAATAGTTTCACCAATTGCAGATGAAGTCGTAACTGTTTTCAATTAAAAATTACTATTGTTTGTGACAGTATTACCACAACGGCTATGGTATTCACAATTGCTTTGCGTTACGGTAGTTGATGAGGAATTTTTTGAAAGTGATGTTTATCGGTTATTTTAACTGCTAAGAATAGAAAAATTATAATGACCATTATCACATAGTCGATTACTATTAACATAGGATCGATTCTCGAAATAGCTATATACATAACAGCCACAAACACTCTTATTATATTAGTTTTGTTTTTAATAGCACAATCAATATTGATATTGTTAACACTGAGCTAATCAAACTCCAATAGTTATTTTTAAGATAACCATCATTATTTCAATTAGCATTTACAACATAATTATTTTTGATTTTATATTATATTGTACCAACATGGTCACCATCAACCGTGAGTAATAATGGTTTGGATCATTACTCAGGTTGATGGTGACCATGTTGGTAACTGTTGTTGACCCCTCGTATTTCTATAACGTATTTCGTTTATCTTTCTAACAAACAAAATATATTTGTTTCTCATTAAAAAAACGGAAATGAAACAATAATTGATTACATACCGAAATACAAGATCGTTAATTGAGTTCGAATGAAAGATAAACTAAAAGTTGAATTTAGTCATACAGTGGAACGTTGTATATGGTCAGATATTATTTATGATCTTAAGTTGTTTGATATTACGGAATGAAGGTATGATTAATGTGTTGACTGGTTGTTTATAGATTTTAAAAGAAAATATCTACTGATCAGAGTTTTGTTGGTCGTTTCAAATTCAAACGTATTTTCTTCAACGCATATGCTGGTAATTATTTTAGAGCTAACCTGTTCATAACATATTGCAGTGTGCGATCTAGAGCTTTCGTTCATGCAGTGATTTTGTTCGGATTGGTCTGTAGTCTACAATGATGAGGCGATTTACGATGTAAATACTCGTTGAAGCAAACGATCGTCAATTTAAAGTTATTTGATTAAGAAAAATAATTTATTTTTTCGATCTTTACTTTCATATTTATAACTTTTTTCGTTTTTGAATAATTTTAATTTATGAAAGTATTTATTGTTTGAAGAAAAAATAAAGAAATGTGTATTAGTAAATAAATTCCTTATGGATGTGTGGTTGATGATGCGATGATGGTAAATCTGGATGGAGGATATCTGTACTTGTAATACATAGCATAGGGAACTCATTTTTTTAGAAGTTTTTATTGTTAATTGTTGCTGAAGATAGAAAAGCTAAAGGCTAGATAGTGTCACATATGATTGTGAATTGTGATCAATTTGCGGGTTGATTCACCATCAATGACCCTCGGTGGGAAACATTCCTCGATTAAGTGACGCACTGCATTTCTCTAATATTAAAGTCCGCATCTGACTCTATGGGCCGATTGTATGAATGCGGATAGAAGATAAATCCTCGGATTATTCGTCGTTTGTATATATACAAACGACGAATAATCCGAGGATTTATCTTCTATCCGCATTCATACAATCGGTCCTATATATTCGAAGGTTCGTTTCTTCGAGCAAGCAATCCACACAAAAAAAACTAAGTAAATTTTACAAATTTTTAATTTATATATACAAATTTTTGTAAGTCTACCAAAAATATTGTAAATTACAAAAAAAATAATTTGAAAAAACCACAATTTTATTTGATTTACAAATTATTTTTAGATTTGAAGGAAACATTTGTAGATTTATCAAAAAATTTTGTATGTTGTATATTTATAAAAATTTTGTAAAATTTGTTTTGTCTTTTATTTTTTTAAGTGCAGGAATATTCCATAACTAAGTATGAGGGTGATACCATTAACTGAATATAGTTCATCCGCCAACCCTCCTATCATATCACCTTGGTTAGTGATATCTCAATGATATACCCAGTGGTATGTGATATATCTCGTTAACTCATATGTCGATAGTAGGGACTGGAGTACGAGCGGTTTCACATCCGTAGATAAAAAATGAAAAAAATTACAAATCAACATAAATGTATCCCTAACGAGCGTAACGGTAGTTCTTATTGGAGAAGGTTCTCATAACATAATTGAAATGAGAAATTTAATAGAAACAAATTATCTAAAAAAATTTTTAATATCTTTTCCACCCAAAAATTATATGATTTGTTACCATGTAGTTCCAACAATATGGTGCAACTTCATACAGCTTATGCTACAATTCAGTGAATGTTACAAAAACAAGATTTAACAGCTTGGATCTCAAACCAGAAAATAAATTTACACAGTTGTAAACTTCCTCATCGCACACCTTTTATTATCATCATTTTGTGCAAACATCAAAACATCTATAAATATAGTACAACCAATCCAACTCAACATTTGAAAAAAAAAAGATAGACCATTATTTTTCACCAAAATTATGTATAACGCCTCTTCAATTTTATCCACAATTTTTGTTAGTCTATGGCATTTTCTTTTAATAAAGGTAAAGATTTTCCATTTGAATAGACGACCTTCAATTAATAAAAATGAAACTGAAAACGAAATAATAGGGCTTCCTTATGATTATATATGTGATTGATTTAAAGATTTAGGCGATACGATTTCAGAATATTAAGCAATCAAACGTGAAGAACTTGTGAAACCATTTTAAGTCATTTTGCTTTATTGTGTTCGTATAAAACAACTTTATAATTTTTAGGGGCTTCGTTCATGTTTGTAGTTGTTGAACTACAATGAAATTGACTGGAGAATTTTGCTGACGGGAGAAAACCAAAAACATAAGAGGAAACGAACTGCGGTTTATCACTTCTTTCTATCTGACGGTCACACGTCATTATCTACGACCGCACATCAGTATCCCAAGTTAACAGGAATCTAACTATAATCTCTTTTTTTTCTTTAATCAAAACGAAGTAGTAAACCGATATTGTTACGGTAATAAATAATTACGGTAATATTGTTACGGTAATAAATAAGCAAACAGTCAGAGCATTTCCTGTCACCTACAAAGTCCAACATGGACTCAACCAAATCACACTCATTCTTTTCCGGCAATATAATTTTTCGAGGGCTGAGCTGTTTGAAAAAGATGTACACCAAAGAGCTTTGTTAAGTAAGAGGCATTTGTTGGTTTTCGGACTCAGTTTCTTAAAACAAATAACGGACCCTGTTTCTTGCAACACAAAAACCAAAGAATTGAATAAAATGTTTGGTGTAGTATACCCGTAAAACAATTTTGAAAAAAGTGCTTGAAATGTGTATTAAACGTGCATGTTACAAAATTCCCGTGCACAAAATTGTGCATAATACATGTCATGCACATGATGTGCACCATACCGTGCACATGTCGTAAAACGCCTTAGCACATATGTGCACACACACGTTAGCCGCATGTTTCACGAATCACGAGTAATAAAATCGAAGCAAAACGAAATTTATTTAACGAATAATTTTTGATAAGAATAATAAAAATGGAAAGTGAAAAAGTAGTTTAACTTTTTCTAAAATGACTGGTTTCATTTAACTTTTTTGTTAATTTATTCTGTAATAGTTTTTTTATCATTATTAATTTATTAATTATTAGTAATTTTTTTTTACATTAGTATCTTGGTTTATTTTATTCTCACCTTGGTTGTTCTAATAAATCATCCACTATGCTTAACATATTAACGTTTTCGTGCTAGATGTGAGCCGCTTAAGACTCTGTCTGCGGTTACCTGACTCTACTTTGAATTAGATACTACTCTCCCCATTAATGTTTTCCATTAACTTTCAAAAATTTCTACTATTTTTTTTTAGATAGTCTTCATCGCTAACAAATAGTAATGCTGTCTCTCATGTACCTGAAATTGAATTTTGGTACTTGAGGGCGCTGTTCAGTAAGAGTATTAGGTAGTTCTGTTTTTTTCTTTAGTTTTAGTTATTTTGGGTAATTTGATGTACGTAGAAAGAGATTATTAGGCTCATATCTGTCATCAATTCCACATACAATTACTGAACAGGGCTCTCAAGTATGAAGTTTCGGTTGATGGTCATGATGGTCATCATTTGTATTCCCCTTATTGCAATAGAACTTACCTTTAATAAATAATATAATTTCATACACTAGTATCTAACACTTGACTCATTTGCGAACGCTTACCAACTCTGCGCTGCCTGTTGTCTGCTGGGGCTCGGCATGTCTCAATTGGGGAACTTTTACAGCGAGACGTGACAGTTTACACGATATCTATAATGCAGTTGATCAACAAAGCTCTGGCGTTCTACAATCAAGAATTTGGGTGCAATGGTCATTAAGTCAACATAAATAAAACAATTTTTTTTTTTAATTACACATTTATAATTCACAATTTTTTCATAATGGATATGCAACATCAGTAATTCTAAACACCTTTATTTTTCATCATGGTTACTCAACATCTACAATTCGTACTTTCTTTCATCATTTAGCGTCACGCAAAAGTGCTAAACATCTGGTTGTCTTGGGAGAGGCACTCGATTCATCAATTCGTATACCTAGTATCGGTAAATAATGGTGATTGCATCATATTTTCTTTCCTTAATCTTCACAAAAAGCATTTCCCTGTTGAATGCTTGTTTGATATCGGTTCAGGAAATTGTCTGTTATGCCGCAATCTGAGGAATTATCTAACCAGTAGTATTTATAAGAGAGTCTACACTCCACTCCAGAACGAGTTCAGGTTCTGTATTGGTAAACTGAAGGAAATGTATGCCTTGGTAGTGAGATTTAACGGTCAACGAACAGTCAAGGATACATTCTCTTCAGTCACCACACTGTTCTATTTCTTCTCTCCCTTATAAACTCACTACTTGGTAATCCTAAAGTTTAACATCCGTAACTACATAAAACAACAACTTGGTACAGCGAAAATACATTACCTGATCCATTATCAATACCATTAATTAATCGCGTTGCTACAACAACACCTCGTGTTGATTCAGTATCAATTTCTATTAAAAAACTATCAATCTCCCAATTAGCATTGCTTAAATTCGTAAACATTCTTCTACTTTGTTTTAAGCAAACAAAAGTAAAATTCATGTAGTTGTAATTGCATTTTTCTATTTTTTTTTTGATACTAACAGATACAATCTCCTATTGAAATGTATGGGATTGTAAATCAGCTGTTTTGATTAAACTGTTAACAAATTGATGCATTTCGTGGTTATTGTTATTTCGTCCTCTCTATAATCTTTAATAACTGAAAACAAAACAAACACGAATTATATGTTGTCGATCCTTCTTTCTTTTTTTTATAATTGGTTGACGATCTCGTTCTAAAAAACCTAATAAATTCCTTTGTTCGGGAAACTAGAACGACAGAAAGAAATATACAAATTTTTTGAATGGTCATCTCCTTCGCTCCCATTCGTTTAGATTATTTAAACAAAGCATTTTTCATAACTGGGAGTCAGTTGATTTTTGATATTCAATCAAAAAAAAAAAGAATTAAACTTAAAGTCAGTTCAATTTCGGATGGTTAAAATCATAAATTTAAAGTGCGTGTTTAAAGGTTTAATAATTTATTAAAAATTGAGTTCGCAATATATTTAATGAAATATAAAATTATATCGAGTCATGTTGAGTTTTTTTTGTGAAGCTCAAGTTAAAGTTTTCGGTCATTATTTTACGTTTCAGAATTCAGAGTGGCGACCGATATCATATTATAAACGCCGTCGGGATTTTAATATTGAATATCAATAAATATTAATAAATTAATTTTTGTTTCCGAAAAATGTTAATACAAAAAAATAAGGAATAATGAAATTTGGTTGTATTGAGAAAACTCGTAGTTACTAAATAAATATTCAAACTATAGTTATTTTGTTGAATTAATTTACTTGAAATATTATACAACTACACTACAATGGCGTTAGAAAAGTGCATTAATTAAGTGAATTCGCCTTTGTTAAACTTAAACGTATCTTCTACATGGGGATAAAAGAAAAAAAGTAGTTGAAAAAGAAATAGATAACAAAAAATATATATACCATTTCAATTTTTATTTGAAACCAACGGCTCAAGAACAGGATAGTTGTATTTTTTTTTGCTTGATGGTGATATTACTAGGTCATGTGGGGTCATTATGTGCCAGATTTTGTGGGAACAGCTAATAATCTGGAATTGGACGAAAGTTGCTGCCTTCTTATCAACATTTGATGCAACCATCAACAAGATACCAGCTAAGTCTTACTTTTTTATTTCATTATATAATTTTCATGTCTATAAAATATTTTGTTTCTTGAGAATACATATAGTTACAATGAATTGCTAAACTAAATTAGTGTAAATTAGAGATTCTTCCCGGGTAAAGACCGTACGTAAATTCGTGTATCATTCTTAAATATATATATATACTAAAATCCTTGGATAAATAGATGCCTTTGAGCATCTATTAATTAAGTTGTAAGGTCCAGGCTTTACAAGTTCAATGATTATGTGACGCACTTTCTCCCTTAATGAATAAAGTCCAGACAACCAGTTATATGAAGGCTAATTTCTTCGAACAAGCATTATTTTGCCATCATCATTTAATTTTCGACCCTAAGATATTACTTTGGCTAGTGATATCTCACGGCTATTACCAGCGGTCATTGATTTCTAACGTAAACATATATGTTGATAGCAGATAATTTTGTACACGGGGTTGTCATATCCGTGGATCAAAAATAAAAAAAACAGAGAGTGTGCTTAAGATCGCATGGCAGAAGTGAAAACTTCATTGGCAATCGCAATCAATTGATATCGTATTAGTAGTATTTGGATCGTATTAGTAGAATAAATGAGAAATAAGTCAGAACGATAAACCGCTAACTACACACACTAACTGACTAACATCACAATGTAAACCAAATAATTGTCAAAATAGCACTCATATGCCAATAGCAGGGACTAAAGAACGCGTGGTTGTCACACCCATAGATCAACAAGTTTAAATTTTACAAATCTTCCTGCGGAAAGCTAAGCAAATTCATTGGTATTAATGCGCGTTGTTGTCGTTTGCAAATCACTATCGTCTAAGTGCCACCATTGTTAATTATTTTATTTATCATGATTGCCATCCATGTTTAATCATACATAAGCTATGCTTCTTTATATAGAATTTATGCGATTTCCGTCTCGTAATTGTGAGCTTTAAATCGATATAATCGATGTAAGTATCAAGTTACAAGTATTAAATCTTCACTTAATTTTAGAAACATGTATTACATACAATTCCAAACCGACAACATATTTAGTGAAGATGATAAAATTCCAATACATATAATTTTGATATACAAATGTAATTGTTTCAGGTTATACTATCATTCTTACGTTATTTTTAATATCATAAAAATTATGTTCAATAAAAAAAACATTGATCAAAGCAAACTACCGTTTAAAAATATAGTGAAATAAAAAGCAAATTAAGTGTACACAACAACTTCCCAAATTTTCATGATGATTAATGTATTGATGCATAAAGGACAAACAGACATACATACTTTCAATTTTATATATATTCAATATTTATTTAGCACGACTCGAATGTAAATTGCAAAAGATAGTAGCAATATAACTTTAAAAAACTGCGTTATAGATCAATTTTTTAAAATTCGTAAGAAGAAATTTTTATTATTTTTATGAATTCATAAATAAAAAAAAATAACTTTAATATTTAATAAAAATTAAAAAAAAAAATAAAAAAATATGTTCCAACACAAAGGATTGAACTCACTACCTACAGCATATCAGTCGAGCACGATATCCACAACGCAATTTGAAACGTTAAGAAATGATAGATAGATTATTATTTATTGTTATTTTTAGTCTTTCACCTCAGAGCGTGACGGATCAGCCTAGCTTACTACCTACGGAAAAATCTGTGTGTGGTGCGCCTAAAGAAGTTTTCACTTTAAAAATCATAAGTCAACCAAATCGGATTCCGCTTGCCATGTCTTCACCTATTAAGTGGACTAAAAAAAATTTAATACAAAACTTAATTCTTCCTAACTCTCCCCCTTAAATATTTCATTTTCATGTCATAAAAAGGTACAATATTATATTTTTTCGGAAATTATAAAATTACTCTTCAACATTGTTGGTTTATAATAAAAATTCAGCTTTCGAAAGCAAAAATCATATATCATGTCTTTTATTATGCTGTCTATTTGATGGATAGCGTATAACAGAACGCTTTATTATAGTTAAAAAATACATTCTATAACTTAAATCGTTTTATTATAAAATTTTAATCCAATCACGATTTCATACCCATATCTCCAAAAATCAAAAATTCGTTTTCGTTTGCTTGTTTCACAAATTATAGAAACATTTCAGGCAAACAAATAGAAAAATATGGCTGAAATCTCACAGCTCTGAGATATCAAGACTTCGGTCTGGGTTAAGGATTTTCGGTCAAAAACTTTTATGAGGACATGGTTTTTAGTTTTGGGCAGCGATGTATATCAAACAAAAAACTCTTTGTAAAAGTACATGTATTTTTTATCTCTGTTTAGAAATTTATTAATAATTTATTAATGAAGTAATAGTAATATATTTCTTGGTGAACTAAAGAATTTATTCAGCGTAACAAATGCAACGAATTTATTTGTTTTGGGCGATATGAATATGAATATTTTGGTAAAAACAAATATTGCTACTGAATATCAGCTCATAATGTGTGCTAATGGCTTGTCATCATTAATAAATGTCCCTACCAGAAATTCAGCTTCTTGTATTGATCACATATTTTACCGTAAAAACCCATCTTTAGGTGTAAACATTGACACGCAAGCTTTTGACAGTGCAATCACTGATCATTCTTTTGTTAAATGTAGTATTGTCTGTAATAAAATAAATTCAATTGCTAATAATGTCCCCGAGAGTCAGGGCTTTACTTAAATTAATTATGATAATTTAAAATCTCAATTATTGAGCGAAAACTGGGGAAGATGTCTATAGCCAAACAGATTCAAACATTGCTTTTGATAATTTTTCTGATATTTTAGAGAATCATCTTCGAAATAATACTAATGCCATAGTTAAAGTAAACAAAATTAGAAAATTAAAACCCTGGATGAGTAATCGATTGCTCAAAATTGTTAATAAAAAAATAAACTTGTCAGATCTTTAAAAAAACATCCCGATAATGAATCATTTAAATTGTATGTTAAAAAGTATATAAAAATTACCAATAAGATTATTAATGATACGAAAAACTTGTTTTACTTTAATAAATTTGAAAAAAATAAAAATAATCTAAAGCAGCAATGGCAAACTGTAAATGAATTAATCAGCAATATAAAACTGATCTTGTCATTGTAGAGATGCAAACTGGTAATACATCATTTACCAGAAATACTTTGGAAATTGCGAACGTTTTAAATGATTATTTTTCATCTATTGGAACAGATTTTAAAAACTCTTGTACCGCCAATGCAGCACACAAAGTCATTCCAAACGAAATAGTAATTGAGCCTTGCAGTTTATTTTTTGACCCAATTTCTGCTTTAGAAGTTCTTAAAATAATACTGAAGCCGCAATTAGACCATTGCAGAACTCTGCAATATTTTTGCAATAGTCTTATTGCGGCTTCAGTTTAAAAAACACCAACAGTTCTGGTTATGATAACTTAGGTGGCGTCCTTGTAAAAAATATATTTTGTATTGTTGATGTTTTAACCTATATCTTTAATCTCAGTATTGAAAAAGGTATTTTGCTCAAAAACGATTAGTGTTTTTTTACACTGATGTTCACTAAAAAAATAACAGACAACAAACAATCCACACGACGAACCAACAATAAAAAAGAAAAAAAAATATTTTTTTTACAAACTCCAGTTCAATTGATCGCAAACATTCGTTCAATTAAGTTTAAAAAAAATTATAAACAAAAGTGAACAAAGTTATTTTGTTTTTAACGTTTTTATAAGTTTATAAAAAGTTTAAAAGATATATATGTATTGATATATATAATTTTTATTTTGTGAATTTTTACGCATACGAATTACGATTAACAACCTTATGTGTAAGTGAAATAACGAATTTAGTGTTAAAAGTAAAATTAATTATATTTATATATTTTTAGCTCAAGTGAATACAATACCTGTTGGTCCAGAACCACAAAACGTTGTTTGTCCATCTTGTCATTCAAAAGTTCGAACAAATCTCCGTCACGAAGCCTCAACAAAAACTCATATTTTTGCTTTATTGTTGTGCCTAATTTTGTAAGTTTAATTGAAAAAGCTAATTTGATTTTATTATTTTATAACTTATTTTTGTTTCATAGTTTCCCATGTGTATGTGTTCCATACTGCATGGATTCCTGTCAGAATGGCAATCACTACTGTCCTAATTGTAACGCATATATAGGAACGCATAGTTAATAAGAATTTCATGCGTTTTATAAATATTTTTTTAAAAAGTCATTATCAAAATGGTGTCAGTTTTGTATTTAAAAAGTTTTTAAATCTATATAAACCTATATTAATAATGTTTGTTGCACAAAATTTATTAATTAATAAAAATATTATGTGAATTGATATTTTCAGTTTTGATGTTTCAATATAGTTGAGATAAACTCGAAAAGAGTTTCTAAATTTTAACATCCATAACTTTTTTAATAGTTTAAACATGTTTTGAATAAGAAAAATTTTTAATTGATTATAAATCAAAAAATATGGAGGGGCTGGAATCTCAAGCTCTGAGATATCAAGACTTCGGTTTTGGTTAAGGATTTTGATATAGTTTTCGGCATAAAACTTTTATGAGGACATTGTTTTAGGCACCGATGTAATTTTGGGCAGCGATGTATATCAAACACAACTCTTTGTTAAAGTACAAGTATTTTTTTTAATCTCTGTTTAGAAATTTATTACAAAACTAACACGAAACATCAATACGTTGCCGGAAAATTATAACAGATCATATATTAACATAATTTAGTGAAAAGATGATACAATCAGCAAACTACTCAAAAACCTCTCCATTTAACGTTTCGAGAAAATATTACAAAATCACAAATTTATATTACTGAAAGACCTAAGTATTACATTCATGAGCCAAAAGTGAAATTCTTACCCCCACTTTTTTGGCATTTCTCGACGTTTTAGGACCTACTGATTCTAAAAAAGCAAAAAAAAAAAAATGTATGTCTGTCTGTCGGCCGGCCGGCCGGCCGGCCGGCCGTCACAACCGACGAAATCTAGAAAACCGCTGGACGGATTTGAAAAATTTTTTTTTCTAAAAATAGGTTTACTTAATAGGAAGAGCCGAAAGGACGATGTGTTCGATAACTGTACCGGAAGTGTGTCAAAAACATCGAAAAGGTGTCAAAACAAGGAAATTTGCATATTTTTTGCTTAAAAAACGTTCATTTTAAGTGATTACGAGTAGGAACATTAAATTTGGAGAAATCTTGATGGTCGGGATTGGTATGTGAGACCAAAATCTAGATTATTGCATTATAAGTTTGTCAAAAAAATGTTGTCAAGTGTGTCAAAAGAAAGATTTTTATTTATTTTTTACCTAATTTTTTGGAAAAAAAATAAAATTAATTGTTTGTTTGAAATGAAGTTTTATTATTATTATTGAGAATTATGGCATTATAAGTTTGTCAAAAAAATGTTGTCAAGTGTGTCAAAAGAAAGATTTTTGTTTATTTTTTTACCCAATTTTTTGGAAAACAAGAAAATTGTTGGTTTGAAATGAAATTTTATTATTATTATTGAGAATTATGGCATCATAAGTTTATCAGAAAAATGTTGTCAAGTGTGTCAAAAGATTTTTAATTAGTTTTTTACCCAATTTTTTGGAAAAAAATAAAATTGTTTCTTTGAAATGAAATTTTATTATTATTATTGAGAATTATGGCATTATAAGTTTGTCAAAACATGTTGTCAAGTGTGTCAAAAGAACGGTTTTTATTTATTTTTTACCCAACTTTTTACAAAAAAATAAAATTAATGATTTGTGACATGATATTTTATTATTATTATAGAGAATTATGGCATTATAAGTTTGTCAAAAAATAATGTCAAGTGTGTCAAAAAATGATTTCATTTATTTTTTTAGCCAATTTTTTGGAAGAAAATGTAGCTGTTTTTATGACGTAAATGTAATTTAAAATGAAATTGGACATGGAAATTTTTGAATTTGTTATAGTTTTGGAAATATTTTTGGAATTTTGAAAAAGTTTGTATTTTTGATTTTGTAATAATTTTTACAATATTTTTAGAATTTCGGCAAAAGTTTTAATTTTTGATTTTGTAAGAATTTTTGGAATATTTTTAGAATTTTGGAAAATTTTTAATTTTTGATATTATTATAATTTTTAGAATTTTGAAAAAATTTTCAATTTTTGATTTTGTAATAATTTTTGCAATATATTTAGAATGTTGGAAAAAGTTTGAATTTTTAAGAATTTTTGAAATATTATTGGAATTTAGAAAAAATTTAAATATTTGATATTATTCTAATTTTTGGAATTTTGAAAAAGTTTGGTTTTATTTAATTCAACAATATTTTTGGAATTTTGATTATAATTTTCCGGAAACGTATTGATGTTTCGTGTTAGTTTTGTAATAAATTTTTAAACAGAGATAAAAAATACTAGTACTTTAACAAAGAGTTTTGTTTGATATACATCGCTGCCCAAAACTAAAAACCATGTCCTCATAAAAGTTTTTTGCCGAAAACTATATCAAAATCCTTAACCCAGACCGAAGTCTTGATATCTCAGAGCTGTGAGATTTCAGACCCTCCATATTTTCTTTCAAAATTCCAAAAATATTGTAAAAATTAAATAAAATCAAACTTTTTTTAAAATTCTAAAAATATTCCAAAAATTATTACAAAATCAAAGATTAAACTTTTTTCAAAAATTCTGAAAATATTTCAAAAATTATAATAAAATCAAAAATTGAAACATTTTTCAAAATTCCAAAAATTAGAACAAAATCAAATATTTAAACATTTTGTAAATTCTAATAATATTGCAAAACTTCTTAAAAATTCAAAAATTCAAACCTTTTCCAAAATTCTTAAAATATTGCAAAAATTAATTGATATTATTATAATCAAAAATTGAAACTTTTTCCTAAATTCAAAAAATTATAATAAGATCAAAAATTTAAACTTTTTCAAAATCCTAAAAATATTCCAAAAATTCTTACAAAATCAAAAATACAAACTTTTTTCAAAAATTTCAAAAATAGTTCAAAAACTATAACAAATTCAAAAATTTCCATGTCATCATTTACGTCATACAAACAGCTAAACTTTTTTTTTCCAAAAACTTGGCTAAAAAAATAAATAAAATCATTTTTTTGACATCCTTGACAATATTTTTTTGACAAACTTATAATGCAATAAAATTCTCAATAATAATAATATCATTTATGTTTCATTTCATCCAAATAACTAATTTTATTATTTTCTAAAAAAGGAAATGAAAATCATTCTTTTGACACACTTGACAACATTTTTTTTGACGTACTTATAATGCAAATTGCAATAATCTAGTTTTTGGTCTCACATATCAATCCCGACCATCAAGATTTCTTCAAATTCAATCTTTCTATTCGTAATCACTTAAAATGAACGTTTTTGAAGCAAAAAATATGCAAATTTCGTTGTTTTGACACACTTTGACGATTTGACGATTTTTTTGATTAACTTCTGGTTCAGTTATTGAACACATCGTCCTTTCGGCTCTTCCCATTGAGTCAACGTATTTTTAGGAAAAAAGATTTTGAAATCCGTCCAGCGGTTTTTTAGATTTCGTCGGCAGACAGACATACATTTTTTTTGCTTTTTTAGAATCAGTAGGTCCTAAAACGTCGAGAAATGCCAAAAAAAGAGGGAGTAAGAATTTCACTTTTGGCTCATGAATTCCATACTTTGGTGTTTTCAAAACCGAAGTAAAACCCTTTTTATATTTTAACTTAAAAAAAAATTTACTCGTTTATTTGCCAATTTTATCATCTTGGGAAATTGTTGAGGTTTGTCCTTGTTACATTAATTTTATTCCTTTTTTTTGCTTTTTCATTTTTATTTTGATAATAATTTATTGCACCACAGTGATAAAAAGAAGACAAACTTTTTAAATTAATGAACCAAAAGCAAACATTTCACAAAATCGCCCTCGGAAGTTTTAGTTGATTATGTTAGTTAGTGATGTTGTTAGTTAACATAAAATTCAAACATAGTTTTGATAAGATGTTATAAAATAATTCTCTGAATATTTTATGGTTTTAGAGGGATGGAAAATGTCTATTATTTTATCTAAGTTACGTAAATTATAGTAAAGCAAAAAATTTTAATTAAAAAAATGAAAAATTGTAAACGTGTTAATGTTGTTCATGATCGCTTTGCTGTTGGTTGTTTTCTTTTATAAAAGTTACAATAATTTACAAAGGATCTTTAATTTATTTTGACAGTTTGATTAAAATACAATATGACGTGCTGTTTTGTGATATTTTAAATTAAACAGGTCGAAGCTTTGTATTCGATATACGATTTTTAATAAGATTAAGAACAGAATGAACTTGTTCTTAAAAGAATAGAAAGCTTATATAATTATATATATTCCTAGCGTTCTATCGATTAAATGTGATAAAAAACATGAGGATTTTTCTGTCACTTGTATAATGTATAGTAAGTATTAAACTCACTTATTTATCATATAAAAAACCAAATTTGTTTTCGATTGTAAATGTCAAATTTTTTTTAAAGTTTAAAATGAAATATTGTTTGGAAGTAATTAAATAAAAGAATTTTATTTACTAAAATGTTTTTTTTAATTACAAAAAAAGAAGGAATGCGTTCACATGAAAAAAGTTTAGGTTAAAGAAAAGAAAAACAGTTTAGCCAATTTGACAAAATATATAAATGACTGCTAAAATTTAAAAGTGGCTTATTTTTAATTATTTAATTTCCAACACCCCTCCATAACTTTAAAATTGTTTATAAGTCTGTAAGCCCAATCAATTTACATAGAGAGAAGTGTCGAGGTCCAGCAAGTCCTTTGGAAACAAATCAGCTTCCAGTTCAGCAGACGGTTTGTAGTTCACAGATATCTCCCCACTACAAACCTTTTCTCGAATAAATGTTCTTTGATGTCAATATGTTTTGATCTGGAGGTGAAGAGAGGGTTGCGAGTTAACTCTTGTGCTGCTATGTTATCATTGTACAAGAAGATTTCTTTTTGTTGTATCCCCATGTCAGAAAGTAATTGTTTTAAGTGAAGAGCTTGTTTTGCAGCATCAGTTTAACTCATATATTCGGATTCTAGAGTAGATAATGCGACAGTGAGCTGCTTTCCTGATTCCCAGCTTATAACGGCTCCAGCGAATTTAAAATAAAATCCAGTATAAGATCTCCTGTTTTCGACACATGAGCAACATAACCAGTTAATGGCAGCAGCAGCAGCATAACCAGTTAATGGCTGGTTACATATTTTATAAGCGAGAGCTAAGTTTCTTGTTCCCTTTAAATACCGTCAAACTCTTTTGGCAGCTAGCCAGTGCGACTGATCGAAACAATTATTAAATTGACTTAGAAAACTGACACTGTGACTTATATCAGGGCGCATAGCAATCGCTAGGTACATGAGTCCACCAATCAAATTTTGGTATGGCAAATCTGGCAAATTTTCATTTTCATTTTTTCTTAGTTGAAGGCCAGTAACCATAGGCGTTTTTGCTGGGTTGCATGTGTCCATTTTAAATTTCGTTAGTAGTTCATCAATATATCTTGTTTGTGAAGCATAAATTGTATCATTTTTCATATTAAATTTTACTCCTAAGCAGTGTTGTAAAATGCCTAAGTCTCACATTTTAAATAAATTCATTAAGTCCTTTTTTAACACATTTAATTTATTTCTATTGTTATAACATATAATTATGTCATCAACATAAAGTCCAAGGAGGGTTTGCTCCTCAATCAATCTTTTTGTAAATACATGGGTCAGCTGCAGAAGGTTCAAATCCGAACTGCTTAAGTTTTGTATCTGGTTTTTGAAACCATTGACGGCCTGATTGTTTTAAACCATAGAGAGGCCTTTTAAGATGACATACAGTTTCACTATCTGCTTTTCTTAAACTTTCTAGCATTTTGTTTGCTTTTTGAAGAATAATTAAATTATTTTCTGATTCACTTTCATCAAGTATTATTTCACACAAAAAATTTTCTAAATTTTTTGGTTTTTGCATAAAATTTTTTTCTTCTAACTCACCGTTAAGGAAAGCAGTTGTGACATCGAGCTGATCAATATGTAAATTTCCTTCTGCTGATATAGCAAATAGTAAACAAATAGAACTTAGTTTAGCAACTGGTGCATAAGTTTCATTATAATCTAGTCCTGGGCGCTTGAAAAATCCCCGAAAAATCTTTATTTAAGTAGAATACTTTTGCCCCAAAAATATGTAAATGACGTACTGAGGGTTCATGACCCATCTATTTTTCGAAAACATCTACTGATCAAGTAATTTGCACAGTACATAGCTTCTGCCCAAAAATAATTTGCCAGTTGAGCTTCTAGTACGATTTTTCTTTTCTGATAATCCATTTTGTTGAGGTGTTTTTGAAGCAGACAATCTTCTTTGTATTCCATTTTTAGTCGAAAATTCATTAAAATCTTTATGAGTATACTCGGTACCGTTGTCGCTTTGAAAATACTTTATTTTATTTCCAGTAAAATTTCCAACTTCGTTTTTATATTCTTTAAAGTAATTTAAGACTTCATTTTTTGCTACATTACATTATGATGCTACAGTACATTATGATGCTAGGATGTACAGCTAAAGATTTTGGACGGATGTGGAGTTTGCAAATCGAGGCGCTAGTTACCATGAGAGAGAACAAATTAGCTTTTGGGTGCCTTGTTCAAAGTAGTCGGTGTCTATCAAACAAATACTGATTTTTTAAATGACTGATATGCTAGGTTGTTGTGTTTGGGATGATTTTTGATGTCGATATTTTAATGATATCTTCACGCTTCAAGTACTCCTGAACCTGTGCGTGTGTGTGTTAAGCAAGTTTTATGATAATATTTCATTAATATCACGACTTAATGCTTGTTTTAATATTTTTTGTGCAATTTTTTATATTTTATTTTTATTTTGATTTATGTTCTATAAAGCGCATTTTTGCACGATGCAATTAAATCACATTGCTTAGTTTAACATCCTCAAAATAGGCCGTAAAGTAAGTTCGGTGTGTCAGTATACCTTATCCAGCTGTGTTGGCATTTAATTTGGCTAGAAACTTTACGGAAAGTTCTTGGAATGACTTCTACGCAAGTTCTAGGCGTGACCCTCACACCCCCCATCCCAATAGTTTTAATTCGGATTAATTTTAATACTACTCTTCTGTTCACTACATTGTTTTCTGTTTAGTTCAACTAATGTTGGCTTTCTTGTGTAAAAAAATCAAACAAATTATCTGTCAGAGTGAAAATTAGGGCGATATTTTTTATCTAGATCAACTTCCTAAATCTCAAAATCTAGATGTCTTGTTAGATTATGTCAAATCAATTACATATTCATTGAAATATTATTTGTGAAATATGTTTTAGTTTGTATAGATAATAAATAAAAATATCCGGCAGTTAAGAAAATATTTGAAAATAAAATATTTGCCATCAAAATAAAATACATTATTCTGTGGAAATTGGGATGGTATGAAATAAATGAGCAACTTATATTTTAGATTATTTAGGGTTAGGCATCGAAAAGCCGATTAATTGGAACAGGTTTTGAATATTAGCAAAAGTGGGACTTCGAAACAAGGGAATGATTTGTAGATGATTCATTCTTTGCAGTTTTCATCTAAGATACTAGGTTGCGCCGCTAATCGTTATCGGCCGAAAATGAAATTAATTTGACTCAATTTAAATTGCTAATTTTGAAGCTGTTATAAAAATGTTTCATCGGATTGACATCATAAAAAATGTCTGTGAGACTTGTTAAGAAGTAGCTGGTTTATTAGTCAGTTCATTCACTGATAGTTTGTTCTACGTTTGTTTCTTAAAAATGAATAATGCTAAATTAAATACTTGTAGTGCTAATGTTATCCAGCTAATTAATTAACATATCTACTAGACTGGTCGTTAAAAATTAAATTTTCTCAGACGCTCTGTCAACGCCAAGATCATAGCACACAATCTGAATAATCACTCACAGTTATTGGCATCGATCCTGCGTTGATTCTAACAAATTTAATTCGAGCTAAAAATTCAGGAAAAGTATACTGAAACTTTGTTTAAAAATATTGTCGTGAATAGTTACCGTTGGCGAGGGTATTATCATAGTTGTGTTTATATTGTCTTGAGATAATTAAATAACTTGTTGTGAATGTGACATATGTGTCATAATATATATAAACACCCCATATTGATGTTTGAATCACATTAGCCAATGAGACATCAAAATTGCATTGTATGTTGAAAAAGAAAATAATATTAATTAAAATTATATAAGTTAACTTAGAATTTAAAGAATTGTTTACCTTAATAATAATGTAACTTGACAAAACCGATACAACTGTCATATTAACATGTCACAATAGTTCAGAAATGTCAGACAAACTCCATTCAGCAATGAATGAATTTAATCCTAAAAATTAACATTTTCGATCCAACTTTCTAGGTTGGTAATTATACTTTGTGGAACTTGTTTTATTGTGACAGTTGTCAGTATTAAGTATTTTTTTTAGTATTTAAGAGGGAAATTTTTGGGCGTACTCCTCTTCGCTCTTCGATCTTCGATTGTTTTAAATGTTAGTTTATAACATGTCTTCGTCGTAAAAATTTGTATAATGTTTTTTGTATTTTTGATATAGTTACCAAATAATTAGAGTAGTTATAAAATTGTATAAATTGTTAACTTCGCAGTTCAAAACAATAAAATTGTGTACATTATACGTCGCGTGTTGGTTTTTATTAAAGTGTTGTGATGTTGAAGTTCATAAATTGAGCGATTCCTATTTTGATTGCTGCTGTACTGGACGCCATTATTGATGCTGTTGTTTTTTGGGAGATTTCATAGGTGACCATTAATCGATGAATTGAATTATAGTGTTGTTTCTTTGTTTTCAGGCGATTTTGCTTGAAGAAACCTTATATTTTGTCATAGGCGTCTTCAATACACAATTTATGATCCGTGAGGTGTTGTCGTCATTGATATGGCTATTGTACAGTGCTATAGGGAGCCGTTACACTATTTTTTGCAATAAATAGTGATGCCTATATATGGAAACCAGTACATTATACAGAAAATTTATATGTTCAATCAATTGCTTCAAGTTGTCATAAATAATAATTACCATTTTATCAATATCATCGAAGATTCATCGTAATAAATATAATTTAAGTAGTGTCCATATTCGTCGTACATTTGTATGTGCACTACAACAGTACATTATACTGAAAATTTATATCATCGATCATCAATTTCTATTCGTCATGTCGTCATAAATAATAATTACCATTTTATCAATATCATCGAAGATTCATCGTAATAAATATAATTTGAGTAGTGTCCATATTCGTCGTACATTTGTATGTGCACTACAACAGTACATTATACTGAAAATTTATATCATCGATCATTAATTTCAATTCGTCATGTCGTCATAAATAATAATTACCATTTTATCAATATCATCGAAGATTCATCGTAATAAATATAATTTGAGTAGTGTCCATATTCGTCGTACATTTGTATGTGCACTACAACAGTACATTATACTGAAAATTTATATCATCGATCATCAATTTCTATTCGTCATGTCGTCATAAATAATGATTACCATTTTATCAATATCATCGAAGATTCATCGTAATAAATATAATTTGAGTAGTGTCCATATTCGTCGTACATTTGTATGTGCACTACAACAGTACATTATACTGAAAATTTATATCATCGATCATCAATTTCAATACGTCATGTCGTCATAAATAATAATTACCATTTTATCAATATCATCGAAGATTCATCGTAATAAATATAATTTGACTAGTGTTCATATTCGTCGTACATTTGTATGTGCACTACAACAGTACATTATACTGAAAATTTATATCATCGATCATCAATTGCTATTCGTCATGTCGTCATAAATAATAATTACCATTTTATCAATATCATCGAAGATTCATCGTAATAAATCTAATTTGACTAGTGTTCATATTCGTCGTACATTTGTATGTGCACTACAACAGTACATTATACTGAAAATTTATATCATCGATCATCAATTGCTATTCGTCATGTCGTCATAAATAATAATTACCATTTTATCAATATCATCGAAGATTCATCGTAATAAATATAATTTGAGTAGTGTTCATATTCGTCGTACATTTGTATGTACACTAAAACAGTACATTATACAGAAAATTTATACCATCGATCATCAATTTCAATTCGTCGTGTCGTCATAAATAAAAGTTACCATTTTATCAATATCATCGAAGATTCATCGTAATAAATCTAATTTGAGTAGTGTTCATATTCGTCGTACATTTGTATGTACACTACGACAGTACAGTATACTGAAATTTATATCATCGATTATTAATATCAATTCGTCGTTTCGTCGTAAGTAATAATCATCATTTTATCAATATCATCGAAGCCTCATCGTAACAAATATAATTTGAGTAATGTTCATATTCGTCGTACATTTGTATGTACATTGCAACAGTACATTATATTGAAATTTATATCATCGATTATCAATATCAACTCGTCGTTTCGTCATACGTAATAATCATCATTTGATCAACATCATCGAAGACTCATCGTAATAAATATAATTTGAATATTGTTCATATTCGTCGTGAGTTCACACAGTACATTTGCCTGTGCATTACAATAGTACATTATATTGAAATTTATATCATCGACCATCAATATCAATTCGTCATTTTATCAAACGTAATACTCATCATTTTATCTATATCATCGAAGATTTGTCGTTATAAATACAATTTGAGTATCGTTCATATTTGTCATGAGTTCATAAACAGTACATTTCTATAACAACAGTACATTATATTGAAATTTATATCACCGATCATCAATATCAATTCGGCTTACGCAATAGTCATCACTTAATTAACATCATCGAAGATTTGCCGCAGTAAATATAATTTATGTATTATTTATATTCGCCGTGAGTCTATTACCAATATATTTGTATTATACTGAAATTTACATCATCGATCTTCACCGTCGTCATCAACTAACGAATCATCATTTTTCATTTGATTAATTTTTACATCCGTCGTGATTTGATACTCACCATTTCTGACGAATTATTGTATGTGTTCATCAGCAGTCAACCAGTCAGTATCAATTAGTTTTCGTTCGTCACAACTTGAGACCGTGGTGCGGAATCATCGTCGAGAAAAAACATACAGTCCACTCCGCTAAATCATCAACCGGCTGCATCATTTGGTCCTTCGAGCCGGATATAGAGGGCGCTATCATCGGGATTCATCAATCAATACCGAATTTATTCATACCGGATGTTGAAATTCTGGATATTTGGACTTACTGGATATTGGATTAGTATATTGTCATAGTATACTGTATACAGGTACAAATTTAATTAGTATAGTTTAATTTTAAGTTTATCACTACGTCGTATTAGTACATTTTATATACAAACGTGTTAAACGTGAGTCAACGATAACTATTCTTGTGTCATTGAATATTAATTCCTTTGTTAGATTCTGGTCTCACTGCCTTGAGTTTTTATTCTGTGTTTTCTGGTACGTTCTCGTTACTTGTATTAAAGCACTCCTTTTGAGATTCGTAAGCCTCTCTTGTAACATCTTCCATTGAAGAAAGTCAACTACTCATTATCCATTTGTCATATTAGATAGAAATGGATGACGCAAAAAAAATGGACCTGTTCAAGAAACAGCGAGCGGCCTTTAAGGGGCAGTTAACCGCACTCAAGTCACAGTCCTCGACTGCGACTACTGTTGGGGGACTTGAATCCTTGCTTCACCGTCTTCAGTTGATTTATAATAAATATGATTCTGTCCAGAATAAACTTGAGGTTTTGGACGATGACACTATCAGTGATCGAGTACAATTTGAGGACGATTATGGCAAACTAGATACTTTAGTTCGCACAACACTGCACGACCTTAAACGATCTGAAGAAAGTGCAAATATGTCCCTAAACCAAAATACTTCCTTTTTTGAAGCCAATAACAGCAGTTCTCAGTCCGTTGGTATTAGACTACCGGAAATCACATTGCCAAGTTTTAGTGGCCTGGAAGCCGATTGGCTTGCATTCCGAGATGTCTTTGTGGACCTCATTCACTCAAAGACTCTGGAACCAACGATCAAATTTTTATATCTGATTTCCAGTATTCGCTCTGGTGTCGCCTACGCCCTAATAGAAAATCTTTCAGTAACCGCATCAAATTATGAAATGGCATGGACCGCACTATGCACTAAATATAATAATGAGTTTTCACTTCAACAATACCATGTTCGTCAACTGTATGACATTAAAACTCCTAGAGAAGGTCAGGCCAAGGATATCCAAAATTTCATTGATGTTGCGTCAAAACACCACAATGCTCTCAAAGCACTGAAGGTAGAAGTCGAGAGTTGGGATTTGTCATTAACACACCACTTGCTTCATCGACTCGATCCTGCATCTAGAATTCATATAGTGAAGAGGGCGAAAATAAATTGTAAAACATCTTTTTCAGAATTAATCGAGATATTGCGTGACCGCATTCGAATCCTAAATATTTGTAACGATGTTGGACATCGGTCTTCAGCACCTTCTTTTAAGGATCATAGACGAGCTGTTCTGAATGTGTCCCATAGCTCTGTAAAGGTATCAGAGTCTGAAAAATGTTCATATTGTTTTGGACATCACTCACTGGTTTGTTGCCCTACGTTCAGTAGTAGTCAAGTAACTCCGAAAATGCGATTTCAATTCATAAAAGGCCAAAGACTCTGTGGAAATTGTCTTATGCAACGTCATTTTATTCGCGACTGTGATCAGCCGCCATGTTCTAAGTGTTCGCTTAAACATCACCTGCTACTACATTTTGAACCCACGGTCGCATTTCCATGCTCTGAGACTCAAATATCAGTAGATCATCCTTACGATCAGAATCAAAACCAAACAATAGTATCAGATGATGGGGCCTCGTATGCTGCATGCACCAGTCAGAATGTACCTAGTGGAAATATAAATCAATCCAATCAGACCATGGTCCTCCTCGGGACAGCGATAGTCAACGCAACGGCTGGCAACGCAAATTCGATGATATGTCGAGCGCTGCTGGATAGTGGATCGACCATGAATTTTGTTACTTCCAACATTTGCAGATTATTACACGCTCGTAAGTTTCCCACATCCAAGACAATCACAGGAATCGGCGCATCACATACGCAAATAACACACAAAACATTTATCACAATTTCATCTAGGATCTCATCTTTTTCTCATCAGTTAAAATTCTATATTCTGCCCAAGATAACCAAAAATATACCGTGTGTGCCATTTGACTTGTCAATGAGTCCATTACCAAGTCACATTCAATTGGCAGACCCACATTTTAATATACCTGATCGGATTGACCTTTTATTGGGAGCCGAGGTCTATCATATGCTGTTTACTGGCGTCCCGGTTCGCATTTGTGCTGAATTGCCACCATTTCATAACTCTGAACTCGGCTATGTGATTAGTGGTAAGGCTACGGTCGTATTGGACCAGCAAAAGACAAAGGCTTCACATGTCGTGTTATGCAGTGTCCAATCTCTTGAGACCCAGGTGAAACGATTTTGGGAATTGGAAAATTTTCCCACAAAAACGTTTTTGTCGAAAGAAGAGGAGATATGCGAGGAACATTACTGCTCTAACGTTAGTCGATTAATTGATGGACGTTATGGAGTGGCTCTTCCTACGAAACCAAACATTGATCAGCTGGGTCATTCGCATTTCTCAGCCCAACGCCAGTTTCTCAATCTAGAAAAAAGACTCAATGGAAAACCTGAGATATACCAACAATATCGCGACTTTATGAACGAGTATTTATCGCTTGGCCATATGACGGCTGTGGATCCGTTATGCCGGGAACCGTCCTATTATGTACCTCATCATCATGTAATCAAGGAGCAGAGTACAACCACTAAATTGAGAGTGGTGTTTAATGCCTCTGCAAAAACATCATCCCAAATTTCTCTGAATGATTGTCTGATGGTGGGGCCGACAATTCAACGGGATATATTTTCTCTGTTGATTCGCTTCAGAATGTACCCAGTGGCGTTTTCTGGTGACATTGCAAAAATGTATCGGCAGATTCGGGTTCGTAAAGACCAGCAAGGCCTTCAGCGTATATTCTGGCGTAATCACCCTTCTCATCAGCTGGAATCCTTTAATCTTTGCACGGTAACTTATGGTACCGCATGTGCCCCATTTTTGGCTACACGCACTCTAAAACAGTTATCTCTTGATGAATATGATACATGTCCTGCAGCCGCCAAAGTACTAGCGGATGATTTTTACGTTGATGACGTTCTTACGGGCGCTGACACCATTGAAAGCGCCATTCAATTGAAGACCAACTTAATTGATTTATTGAAGCGTGGTGGATTTGAATTAAGAAAATTTGCATCAAATGTTAAGATACTCGCCTCAGACGATCAACCAGAATCGATCACCTTGGTTTTGGGATTAACGTGGAATACCGAACATGATCATTTCGAAACTCCTCTAGATATACTCTGCTCTACCTCGCACGCCACTAAGAGATCAATGTTATCTGAGATATGTCAATTGTTTGATCCCCTTGGAATTTGTGCTCCGATCACTTTGACAGCAAAGTTGTTCATGCAGGCCATCTGGATGCATCGAGATATAGGCTGGGACGATAGTCTACCGACTGATATAAGTCAAAAATGGAATGACTTTAAGGACGGGTTAAAGCAGCTTGCTCATGTGAAAATTCCACGACTAGCTACAGTTACGAATACTACGTGTCTTGAGTTACACGGATTCTGTGATGCGTCTGAGAAGGCCTATGGTTGCGTTATATATATTCGAGCCTTGGATAATGCGAGTCATTATACTATGCGATTACTATGTGCAAAATCAAGAGTGGCACCGCTTAAACGACAAACCATCCCAAGATTGGAACTGTGTGCTGCCGTACTCTTGGCTGAATTAGTTAACAAGCTCAAAACTACAATTGATCAAACTTTCGAAGCCACGTATCTATGGTCTGATTCGATGATCTCGTTATACCGAATAAAATCAGAAGCGTACAAATTCACTACATTTGTGGCTAACCGAGTAGCTCGGATCCAAGAATTGACACCGTTCCATCAGTGGCGATATGTTAGGTCCGCTCAAAATCCTGCGGACATTGTCTCCAAAGGTTTGTTGCCAATGCAATTCGAGTCAGTACCACTTTGGTGGAATGGACCAGAATTCTTAAAGTTACCTAAAACTTTGTGGCCATCGGATTTCAATTGTATACTGCCTGAAGAAACAAAGGGTCTTGAAATTCGTAAACCTACCAACCCAATCCTATTACAACAGAATACAGAAATCCATTCGATTTTTACGCGCTTCAATTCAGCAACGACGTTATTTCGCGTCATGGCATACATCTTAAGATTTGTTCACAATGCTCGAGACAAAATTACTCGGAATGAATCATTGTCAAAATACTTACAACCTCAGGAATTACATAACGCAACTTCAATATTGATCAAACTGGTACAGCGAGACTGTTTTTCAGTCGAATTAACTTCATTAAAGACAGGTCAACAATTGCCAAACAAGAGTTCTCTGTTAGCCCTTTCAGCTTTTCTTGATGCCGATGGGATATTGAGAGTGGGAGGCAGACTTGTTCATGCGGCGATTCAAGAAAATCAGAAACATCCAATACTACTGCCAGGTTGCCATATATTAAGTACCCTAATTGCAAGACAAGAACATTTTCGACTGCTACATGCCGGCCCTCAAGCACTGCTCTATAGCCTCCGTCGCACATATTGGATTATCGGAGGGCGTAATCTGTGCCGAAGCATTGTCCATAATTGCATCCGTTGTTTTCACACAAGGCCCATACTTAGAAGTCAAATTATGGGCGACCTGCCATACGATCGAGTTAATTCTGTTGAACGCCCCTTTACGATTGTTGGCATCGATTTCTGTGGACCGTTTCTTCTTAAACAATCAACAAAATCAAAACTGAAAATTAAGGTCTATATTTGTTTGTTTGTATGTTTTGCCACAAAGGCCGTCCATTTGGAATTAGTTTTCAATTCAACCACTGAATCTTTTCTTGCCTGTCTAAAACGGTTTGTTAGTCGCCGTGGAATTTGTTCAAAAATTTATACAGATAATGCCACAAATTTTATAGGTGCCCGTAAGGAATTGCAAGATCTGCGCAGCTTATTTCTTTCGCAGTCCTTTATTGATTCAACTATCCGCTTCTGTACAGCCAATTGTATCACTTGGAACACTATTCCAACTCGTACACCGCATTTTGGTGGATTGTGGGAGGCGGCCGTGAAAAGCGCTAAATTTCATCTCAAACGTGTGATCGGAACGTCGATACTTACCACAGAAGAATTCTTAACGTTATCAAATCAAATTGAAGCATGTCTTAACTCTCGTCCTTTGACCGCACAATCCAGTGATCCGAATGATTTGAGCGTACTCTCACCGGGCCACTTTCTTATAGGAGCTCCTCTGACCGCCGTTCCTGAACCTTCATTACTTGACCTCAATGTTAGTAAATTATCAAGATTCCAAAGGGTGCAACAACTTATGCAGCAGTTCTGGAACCGTTGGCAGACTGAATATCTCTCCGAACTACAACGGCGATCGAAATGGAATCGAAAATCTATTGAAGTACACATCGGTTCGTTGGCGCTAATCCATGATGACGACATTCCCCCAACAAGGTGGAAGTTAGGCCGAATTATAGAATTGCATCCCGATAAAACCGGAATAACTAGAGTGGTGACCCTTAAAACAGCCACCACAATTTTGAAACGTGGTGTGAATCGTATCAGTGTTCTACCTCTTGATGAACCAAGCCCAACGATTGTCGAACCGGCCATAGTCAGTTAAGCCAACCAAGATACAGCATTCTATGGAAGCATAAGGCGAATCCTATCCAATGTAAAATATTGGTTGCACACTCGCACAGGTTTTGCAAAACAATTCCAAAATTTAGTTTCTGATTACAACCCATTATGAACAAAATTTTCTTCGTTCAATAGTAACTCTAAACATTTTCTATAGTCATAAGCACCATTAATAATTGTCATCCTGTGAATATCAACATCATAAAATTACCAATAAAACGTCCGAGATAAATATGGTTCGCATATTAATATTATAAACTTTAAATTCCACCAACGGAAATTAAATTCTTCTTGCCGGGAGTAATATAAGTTGTACCAAGTCGTGTGTCAACTTCGTCCAATTATATGGAAAGGCACTCTATGTGCATATTTAATGTCCTATGCATATGTCGTGGTTTTCAATGGTTGTTAGTTATACGACTTCATATCAATCTTGGCTCTGTATTTGTCTGGAATATTGCACATATCTGTGATCAATTTTAGAATCATTAATGGAAACTAAGAGATTTAAGAAACCAAGGCATTGAGACTCAGCAAGTTGATTCAGTATTGTATTTTCAGACATAAATAATTTAACTCTTTCATTTTTATTGATATTTAAAAATAAATATTACAATGGTACTTTGTAAATTCGATCATCTTTCATCCTTGTGCGCATTCATTGAAGAGATTTTTTTTTGTGCCGGGAATATGTCAACGCCAAGATCATAGCACACAATCTGAATAATCACTCACAGTTATTGGCATCGATCCTGCGTTGATTCTAACAAATTTAATTCGAGCTAAAAATTCAGGAAAAGTATACTGAAACTTTGTTTAAAAATAATGTCATGAATAGTTACCGTTGGCGAGGGTATTATCATAGTTGTGTTTATATTGTCTTGAGATAATTAAATAACTTGTTGTGAATGTGACATATGTGTCATAATATATATAAACACCCCATATTGATGTTTGAATCACATTAGCCAATAAGACATCAAAATTGCATTGTATGTTGAAAAAGAAAATAATATTAATTGAAATTATATAAGTTAACTTAGAATTTAAAGAATTGTTTACCTTAATAATAATGTAACTTGACAAAACCGATACAACTGTCATATTAACATGTCACAATAGTTCAGAAATGTCAGACAAACTCCATTCAGCAATGAATGAATTTAATCCTAAAACTTAACATTTTTCATCCAACTTTCTAGGTTGGTAATTATACTTTGTGGGACTTGTTTTATTGTGACAGTTGTCAGTATTAAGTATTGTTTTTTAGTATTTAAGAGGGAAATTATTGGGCGTACTCCTCTTCGCTCTTCGATCTTCGATTGTTTTAAATGTTAGTCTATAACATGTCTTCGTCGTAAAAATTTAAATAATGTTTTTTGTATTTTTGATATAGTTACCAAATAATTAGAGTAGTTATAAAATTGTATAAATTGTTAACTTCGCAGTTCAAAACAATAAAATTGTGTACATTATACGTCGCGTGTTGGTTTTTATTAAAGTGTTGTGATGTTGAAGTTCATAAATTGAGCGATTCCTATTTTGATTGCTGCTGTACTGGACGCCATTATTGATGCTGTTGTTTTTTGGGAGATTTCATAGGTGACCATTAATCGATGAATTGAATTATAGTGTTGTTTCTTTGTTTTCAGGCGATTTTGCTTGAAGAAACCTTATATTTTGTCATAGGCGTCTTCAATACACAATTTATGATCCGTGAGGTGTTGTCGTCATTGATATGGCTATTGTACAGTGCTATAGGGAGCCGTTACACTATTTTTTGCAATAAATAGTGATGCCTATATATGGAAACCAGTACATTATACAGAAAATTTATATGTTCAATCAATTGCTTCAAGTTGTCATAAATAATAATTACCATTTTATCAATATCATCGAAGATTCATCGTAATAAATATAATTTAAGTAGTGTCCATATTCGTCGTACATTTGTATGTGCACTACAACAGTACATTATACTGAAAATTTATATCATCGATCATCAATTTCTATTCGTCATGTCGTCATAAATAATAATTACCATTTTATCAATATCATCGAAGATTCATCGTAATAAATATAATTTGAGTAGTGTCCATATTCGTCGTACATTTGTATGTGCACTACAACAGTACATTATACTGAAAATTTATATCATCGATCATTAATTTCAATTCGTCATGTCGTCATAAATAATAATTACCATTTTATCAATATCATCGAAGATTCATCGTAATAAATATAATTTGAGTAGTGTCCATATTCATCGTACATTTGTATGTGCACTACAACAGTACATTATACTGAAAATTTATATCATCGATCATCAATTTCTATTCGTCATGTCGTCATAAATAATGATTACCATTTTATCAATATCATCGAAGATTCATCGTAATAAATATAATTTGAGTAGTGTCCATATTCGTCGTACATTTGTATGTGCACTACAACAGTACATTATACTGAAAATTTATATCATCGATCATCAATTTCAATACGTCATGTCGTCATAAATAATAATTACCATTTTATCAATATCATCGAAGATTCATCGTAATAAATATAATTTGACTAGTGTTCATATTCGTCGTACATTTATATGTGCACTACAACAGTACATTATACTGAAAATTTATATCATCGATCATCAATTGCTATTCGTCATGTCGTCATAAATAATAATTACCATTTTATCAATATCATCGAAGATTCATCGTAATAAATCTAATTTGAGTAGTGTTCATATTCGTCGTACATTTGTATGTGCACTACAACAGTACATTATACTGAAAATTTATATCATCGATCATCAATTGCTATTCGTCATGTCGTCATAAATAATAATTACCATTTTATCAATATCATCGAAGATTCATCGTAATAAATATAATTTGAGTAGTGTTCATATTCGTCGTACATTTGTATGTACACTAAAACAGTACATTATACAGAAAATTTATACCATCGATCATCAATTTCAATTCGTCGTGTCGTCATAAATAAAAGTTACCATTTTATCAATATCATCGAAGATTCATCGTAATAAATCTAATTTGAGTAGTGTTCATATTCGTCGTACATTTGTATGTACACTACGACAGTACAGTATACTGAAATTTATATCATCGATTATTAATATCAATTCGTCGTTTCGTCGTAAGTAATAATCATCATTTTATCAATATCATCGAAGCCTCATCGTAACAAATATAATTTGAGTAATGTTCATATTCGTCGTACATTTGTATGTACATTGCAACAGTACATTATATTGAAATTTATATCATCGATTATCAATATCAACTCGTCGTTTCGTCATACGTAATAATCATCATTTGATCAACATCATCGAAGACTCATCGTAATAAATATAATTTGAATATTGTTCATATTCGTCGTGAGTTCACACAGTACATTTGCCTGTGCATTACAATAGTACATTATATTGAAATTTATATCATCGACCATCAATATCAATTCGTCATTTTATCAAACGTAATACTCATCATTTTATCTATATCATCGAAGATTTGTCGTTATAAATACAATTTGAGTATCGTTCATATTTGTCATGAGTTCATAAACAGTACATTTCTATAACAACAGTACATTATATTGAAATTTATATCACCGATCATCAATATCAATTCGGCTTACGCAATAGTCATCACTTAATTAACATCATCGAAGATTTGCCGCAGTAAATATAATTTATGTATTATTTATATTCGCCGTGAGTCTATTACCAATATATTTGTATTATACTGAAATTTACATCATCGATCTTCACCGTCGTCATCAACTAACGAATCATCATTTTTCATTTGATTAATTTTTACATCCGTCGTGATTTGATACTCACCATTTCTAACGAATTATTGTATGTGTTCATCAGCAGTCAACCAGTCAGTATCAATTAGTTTTCGTTCGTCACAACTTGAGACCGTGGTGCGGAATCATCGTCGAGAAAAAACATACAGTCCACTCCGCTAAATCATCAACCGGCCGCATCACGCTCCCTGAAAAAATTCTTTTTGGTCAAAAAATCACAAGTTTTTTTTTTTAAATAAAAAGAACACGTACCGCAAAATCATCGAAGTTGATTTTTTGATAAAATAGTAAATATCTCATGGAAATATGCAGATTCAAAAAAAATCAAATAAATATTTTGAAGGAAATTTAATTCTTTATAAAAATGGTCGTGTTTTTTTCCGAAAACATATATTTCTGATGATATTTTGAAAAAAAAGTCGAAATTCTTCGTAACTCGTAAAAACAAATGACGAAAATTTAAAAAAATGCCCTCGTGGTTTGTTTAGGGTAGTATTTATTCCAGAAATATTCTTTCGTCGTTCTCAATACAACATTACATAAGCAATTGGATTATTTGTTTACACTTTATTTGCTTTTTATGATACTCTTTTAACTGATTGAGTTGATTAGTTTACTTAAGATATCCATTTGCTGAAAAGCAATAATTTTCCAGCTACGTTTGAACAACTTGCAATACTAATAGTTCTTAGAAGCAAAAGATATAATTAATATTAATTTAATTACGATTATGAAATACTATCACGCAATTTTGGAGATACTTTGATACTACGATTGGAATATCATCGATAAGAAACTGGTACATTTTTCTACGATATAAAGCAAAATAGGTGGGCATTTGAAAATTCAATATTTCGATGAAACTTGATATACTCATTTTTAAAAAAAACTTAAATAATTCTGCATCCTTGCTTGATCGCAGTGATCGCAATGTTTAAATGATCGATGAAATATTTTGATTACCTCATTACATTTTTTTTTATATTTTGTCATGTTTTATACGGCATCATGGAAACTATAATTATTATTTAAAAACCAATAAACAATAAAGCTAGGAACATATTTGTTGTTTTAATCAAAAAAACTTGCTGGAATATTTTGAAATCATGTGGTGGGCAATAATTTTTAAGGGGAAATGAAAACCGGTCATCGTTTGAAAATTTTTTTGTCGTTGTTAAAAATTGAATGTCTTAAAATTATTATTATATTTTTGGACATCAAGTGTATAATTAATTCAATGAATTAGTTATGATATAACATCACGCCGATGGAAAGGTATCCCATCATGAATAATAAGACCGAATCTTACAAAACATATAGTGTGCAATTTAGGAAATTTTAGCTGATAGTAGATATAAAATTTTCCATTTAGCTACTAGTTGATATTTTATCGGTTAGTTTTCATTTCTCAATGAAAGGTTTCTAAATCGATATTCGCCCGATGTATAACTGGTATTTACGATTATTTTATAATTAAAAGTTCAATCTCTAAAACTTTAAAAAAGCTGCTTATATACTCACTACTCAGCAGTTCTTTTTCTCTGTTTATTAATTTGATTATTAATTTTTGATATATAACATTTTTTGCTTTTTTATGTCGTCGTTTTCAAGTGCTTTACATTCATTGATCAACAATTAATTAAATTTTAAATTAAGAATTTATAATTAAAGAATTGTATTAAAATACGAATTAAAATATCGATTTATTCAGTGATTAGTCATAGTGTGTTTTTCCAATTATCAACTATACGCCAACCTTAGCTTAATTGAAAAACGGACGTGTACCTGATTAATAAAATTTTTCATAACAAGAATCTATCTTGATAGCAATCTATCCTTCAATTAACCAGTTCAACACCTAATAGATTGATGTTTAAAGTAATCTTGTTAATTTGTTGACAGTCGAAGAAGTTCCAATATAACCAAGCTCAGAAAATATAAAATACAAACAATAAAAAGAAGAAATGTTTTCTGTAGTATATAAGAACAATAAATTACGTTTCTAAAAATAAGATGTACAAGGAAAATCATTTAATTAAGAAAATGGAAATATGTAACAGACGTGTTAATGTTATTCATGATTGCTGTCGGTTGTTTTCTTTCGTAAAAATTAAAAGAAAATAACTGAAAAACTTATTATAACTTACAAGGACTGGGAATTTTGTGTTAATTACAATAAAAAATGATAGTCTTTATCTGTTTGTTTTTTATTATCGCTTTTTTAATGTTTTGTTATATTTTGAATTATTATATCGTTATGCTTTCTTCATTCAGGTTAATTGTACACCAGTTATGGTAATCGGCTATCAAAGAAAGTGCTCAGTTATAATTATGCCTTGTCACTTGTCAGTTTCATAAAAATGAAATCTGCAAATTAGGGCTAAGACAGACGTTTAAATAAATATTTGTGGAATGTGGATCACAAAAAAACAACAAAAGCAAGTTCAACTCATGAAATACAAAACAATGAACGAGATTTATTCCTTTCACGGATTGACATGTTTTTTGTAAAAACAAAATAAACACAAACTATCTGATATCACGAAACTTGTGTTTTTATATATATACATTATGTATAAAGAAGATCACATAATGCAATTATGTTTATTCTAATTAATATGAAATTGAATATAATAAAACGTTTGAAATTAAAACGGAATAATAATATATAAAACCAAAATGTTTATTCTAATATTTTTTATTTATGATACAAAAACTAAAATCTATTGTCGAACTATTTTAATTCTTTAGAAAAATGTATGCAATTTCAAAATTTAATCAACAATGGTTGTCATTATATATGTATTGTCTTAACTTATTTGCGTATATGTATATAGATATACTCTAGAATGGTATCTTGGGGTATTCAAGTACGGTAGTTTATAATTAATTATAATTAAAGCTTAATATGTCTAGCTTTGTATATAAAAACAAAATACACAATAACTCATACTATTGTGGCTGGTTGTTATTTTTTGCTGAAGCTATTTTGTTGTTGTGGTTCCTAATATTGGATTATTTTATTAACTAACATTATTTTGAAAATACGATAAGAATTTTACAAATATGATTAAAAAACCCTAATTCTATATTAGGCCCATAGAATTACGGATTGTACGTTTAATCTCTGGGGGAGGGTACTCACATAATGGACCTGCCGAGTCCACTCGCTCGGAGCCTGGGGACTGGAGTTATTCATCAAAATCGGCTGAAAATGGTTTTTTGCTTCCTTGTAAGCGATATAACTCGTAAATGGTGCACTTTAGGATACTGGTGACATGGAACGTTCTTGTTCCTTAAATGTTTTTCTATAACTTAAAATAAAAAAAAGAAAACAAAATGATTTGTTTGTATCAAATTTTTGCACGAAACTGCGAAAAAATGTCTAAAAAACGATATTTTTCAATTGAATTTAGTTATTTGCAAATAATTGTTTCTAATATAATTGACCCTTTTATCTTGTAGCTGAAACCTCAACAAAACATATAAGCTTTGGAACGTTTCATTCGGCCTAATAGTTTTTGCAATATTCCATTTTGCACTTAATGTCTGAAAAAAAAAATGGTTAACTTTGGGCAGGCCGCAAGGTCTGAGTTTTTATCTGAACGCAATGACGGCAGTCGAAAGGGTAAAATGTCAGCTTTAATTAACAATTGTGTTTCTTATATCCATATTCAATATTAACAACAATTACAGCGGTTCAAAAAACGGCGAAAATTCCTTAGTTGCAAAATTAAATTTCTCAACGAATTTTCAACTTAACGAGATGCGGTTTTAAAATTTGCAAAGTGCTTAGAAAACCGAAGATTTTAAAAAATAGAACTCTAACATGATCTGGGACCGAGATGGCCCATTTTTTTTAATAACTTAATAATATTTTTGAACAAAAAGTTTATTATTATGTTGTTAAATTAACATTTATTGCATAAATCATTATTTTTACCGAAAAAACCATTTTTTCTCTTTCGGGTCCCTGGAAACAGTACATTTTGCTTTTATTTTTTACATTATGAAAATATTTGTGTATTATATTGTTTTAAAATAAAATATTAATCAATTAATTTTTAATCAATAAGCTATTTAATACATTAATTACTATAACGTTTTAATATGTAATTAATTATACTATAAAGAGCATTACACATAAGTAGTTCATTACTTTTTCATTAAATTTCACAATCGGGGTTTTAAAAACAAAATGGGTCATAATTCGGTCCCAAATCATGTTTAAGAGATCTAGTTTTTTAAATCTTCGGTTTTCTAACCACTTTGCAAATTATAAAACCGCATCTCGTTAAGTTAAAAATTCGTTGAGAAATTTAAAAATTGTTGCAAAAATTTGCAACAAACAAATTTGTTGCAAAAATTTGCAACACACAAATTTGTTTTCTTTTTAGGTAGATTTCATATAAAAATCCACCTATTGCAATGGGCTTCATCTCAGAATTTCGGAAAAATTTTGATGCCAAACGACTATATGTGATAAGCGGAGACGGAAAAACAAAAACAAAAAAATTATATATATATATATATATATATATATATATATATATATATATATATATATATATATATATATATATATATATATATATATATTTATATATATATATATATATATATATATATATATATATATATATATATATATATATATATATATATATATATATATATATATATATATATATATATATATATATATATATATATATATATATATATAACGATATGAGGTATAACGGAATTTAGCGGCACTCTCACGGTCGCATTGGTCGTATGTTTCGGCAAATAATGTCTTGGACAAGTTCGTGAACTGGCCATATCCGGGTACCGGTAAAGCGGCTAGAGCCTAAAAAGTTGAATAATCTAGGGCGCTATAACTTCCGTTTGAATAATAATATTTTAACAAAATTTAAAAATTTGGAATACTTGAAACTTTTTTTATCATTTTTATCCAGATGACAACCTTGGCGTTTCAGGTTCTTCAAAAATCAGCTGTTTTAAAAATTTACTAAACTTTGCTGTCCTTGATCTAGCTGAAATGGCCAAGCTCATACTTGAAAACTTTTTCTCACGTACATAAAATATAAATCTTTCCAAAATTTTCAAAAAAAATAGTTCAAGTCTAACGGTTGAGACCCTAGGACTGTTGAAATGAAAACAAACGCAAAAGACAATGCTTTCATCATGTTTCAGTTTATGTTATTTAAATTCATCTTATCTTTTAAACATACTTTTCAACTATAGCCTCAAAAAATTTCAGCTTTCTAACCCAAAAGGTTTCATTTTTATAAGCGTTATAATGAACCTCTTGCAAAAAAAATATCAAGCCATTTAATACCATAGAAAAATTATCAAAATCTCTTTTGCTTTTATTTATTTTTTACTAAGTAACCGTTTGAAAAAGATTAAATAAGAACAAAAAAACACAACAACAAAAGATGATTTTGAAATAAAATTGTTTGATAATGTTTGATTATAAATTATGTGTGATGGTATAATTGTAGTTATGACGTAGTTCATTTGATCTTTGGTGGATTTAATATGTTATTAAAAGTGGTTTAAACCAACTTAAATAAAACTGTTCCGAAATTTTATTGATGGAGTTAGTTCGGATAATGTATTTAATTTGGTTCGATAATTTTTTTGAATTATTCTGTTTCTACTTATATTAGGTAGATTTCATATAAAAATCTACCTATTGCAATGTCCGTCATCTCGGAATTTCGGAAAAATGTTGATGCCAAACGACTATATATGTAAAGCGGAGACGGAAAAACAAAAAAAAAAAATTATATATATATATATATATATATATATATATATATATATATATATATATATATATATATATATATATATATATATATATATATATATATATATATATATATATATATAACGATATGAGGTATAACGGAATTTAGCGGCACTCTCACAGTCGCATTTTTCGACCTAGACCAAAAATTTTTTCTGAGCGTGTTGCGGCAAACAATATCTTGGACAAGTTCGACAACTGGCCATATCCGGGTACAGGTTAAGAGTCTAGAGCCTTAAAACTGTCAAAAACAAAGCGTTATAGCGGCCGTTTGGGGCAAATTATGTAAACAAAATTTATAAATATTAATTATTTGAACATGTTTCTATCATTTTTTAAAAAGCCAGACATCTGCAGTAAAAGATTCTTTAGCTATCTGCAATAAACTGTGTGAAATACAACGGCATTTAGCGGCACTTTTACGGTCGCATTTTTTCACTTACGCTAAAAATATCTTCTGGGTATTTTGCGGCAAACAGTTTCCTGAATATGTTTGACAATTGGCCATATCGGGGTACAGGTTAAGTGCCTAGAGCCCAAAAACTGTATAAAATAATGTTTATTTTTAAAGTTTGTTTAATGCATCTGTTTTTAATTAGTGTTTCTTATAAAGTAATCTAATAAATCCGATTCTAATTGCACACATAACTGTCTCATCCCGAAATCTACCTATTTCTAGCGGATATACCGGATATACCTATTTGTCAACAAATTACAGCAGCTTCCGATTTTAATTACAATAAATTCTAGGATCTCCAATTTATGTACGATAAATTTCACCGCTTTTCCACAATTTGAATCAATGATATTAAGAATCGTAAAATCTGTATTTACTATTCCACTAGGCTCAAATTTTTTCACTATTAGTACCCAGGCTCAAGTACCACCCGATTATTCCTTATACTTGCGAATATTTGTAAACACTTTTAATTGCAAAATTAAACTGACTGTCTGATATTTTGTTCGCTTATTTATATCCAAAAATAAATAAGTAGAAACTTCTGCTAATCAGTTGTTGTTTCCCACTGTACTTTCTAGAAAACAATATTCGAAGTACGTACATCATGAATAGGCTACACGTCTTTTAATTCATACTTGCATTAATGTAAACATTTTTATTAGCGAACTCATTCTATAACAAATTTGATTTGCATTAATTTATGCAAAATGTATTAGTTAACTCATTCTTCAATCCATCTTTGCAATAGTTTGAATGTGGAAAACATTTATGCAGAATGTATTGGTTATGTATGAGTAAATTAAATTAACCCATTCGGGACGAAGTTTATTACAATATGTAAGCCAAATTTTTAAATTTTTTGAATTCTAATATTTTTTTTTTAAATGGACGCCCTATTTACAATTTGTACACACACATTTTCATTTTACAACTTAAAAATACGCCTGCAATCTTCATTTGTCGTAATGACGTTACCAAAAATATTAGTCTATCAAAGATTCATAACGTATTAGAAGATCCTATAGTCATAAAATTCATACATCAAATATTTATATAAATATAAAGACCTTACAAGTGACAGTGCATAGACATTTTGTATACATCCTTACATTAAATGAAAACATCTAAGCACTAGAATATTTAAAGAAAAACTTAAAAATTAGTGAAACAAACAAATGCACGAAATGTGCATATACTCGTCCACAATGCACATTATAATTGTCGGGTTCTGTTTTCAATTTGTACTTTTTGTTGTTTTTCTTCCGGTATGTCCTATACATATTTTAAATTAATTGTTATATGTGCTTTTTTAAATAAATTAAATGAAAAGTATTGTGTATTAAGAAAATTAATATGTCTCACAACAACACATACAAGTCTTTTAAAACCCTCGTCCCACAACAGTATGCGTTCTGAGGAATCGATGGTACATTTTTGTTTTTTATTTTTTTTTAAAGAAGGGATAGCTAAACAATAAATTAAATCACATGTAAAATATGATATAGACAAATATTTTATGATAGAATATAGAGCAGATTCTAAAGTTGTTTTCGTTTGGTTTACAGGGGTACGATGTGAGACCTTTGAGAAAATACATTTTTTCATAGATTCAAGTGAAAGGGCTTCATTTCAGTATTCCTTAAAAATTTATTTTGGAATTTTACACCTCATTATTTTTTGTATAATTTTAAATAATGTCGGTTTCTTCATGTTTTCTTACCTCGATTAGCTCCGATGCTAACTGATCGAAAATCTTCAAATGTATTTGGAATGATACAAAATATATAAAAGTATATACTCATAATTATATTTATTTTATTAAGGGGGTGGAAATGAGAAGGGGTAAAAACTCTATTTAAAACATGGTCAAGTGGGGTGTCATCTGAAAAAGCAATTTAGAAGACATTGCAATTTTTTTTAGAATTTTATGGTGCACAGTTTTTGAGTTATTGTCAAAAAAGTGTGACCGACTTTCAGACCACCCCCCCCCCCCTTAGTTTCGTCAATGATTGACAGAAAAATTTATAAAAATTCACAGAGCTAGGAATATTGGTAAGTTTTGAATGAAAATCATAGCGAAGTCTCTAATAATTATATTTCTGTGTGTCTAGGGGATGGGGGTGGAGAGGTTAAAAAACCTTTTTTGACCCAATTGAGTGGGGTCTCATTTGAAAGAGCACCCAATTTAGAACACATTCTAGTATTTTTTAGAATTTTGAGGTGCACAGTTTATGAGTTATTGTCAAAAAAGTGCAAGTTCAGACCGTTCTGCCCCCTACGTTTGACGATGATTGACAGAAAAATTTGAAAAAATTCACAGAGATAGGAAGATTGGTAAATTTTGAATGAAAATCATAGCGAAGTCTCAAATAATTATATTTCTGTGTGTTTAGGGGATGGGTGTGGGGAAGGTAAAAACCCATTTTTGACCCAAATGAGTGGGGTGTCATATGAAAGAGCACCTAATTTAAGAAACCAAAAATCAAATTTAAAACATAATAAAAATCAAATTTTTATTATGTTTTAAAATAATCAAAAAATAATCAAATTTAAAACATTTACAAGCTGGTGTAATTGAATCTTTCTTGAGCTACCAGAAATAGCTATGGATAAGATTTAACCTAAAGCAACATTTTTTTTGTCATTTTTGATCAATGTAGATGTGATGGAAATTTAATATTGACATTTACGATTAAACATTTATTTTGTTATGCGTCTATATGGTCTGGCAATATAAAGACATTACAACACAACTTTTTGTCAATTATCTTTGATATTGTGTTCTTTTACATTCATGGAACGCTTGTCGAGCGAATTTTATTCTCATTTGTCTGACTTGTTTTTTATTTAACGAATTTGTTTTCTAATTTTATCTAGACAGTGACCCTGTATGATGAACCCCTTGACATTTTTCATAGCCAAAACCAGACAAGCACTTTTTAAGAAATTCCATTACATGAATTAAATGAACATTAGCGTCAATGAATTGATTTATTGTTTGGCAAAATTGAACCAAATGTCGAGGACTTGCATTGGCGTTGATTTTCAAACGTAACGTAACCCTTATCAAATATGAAAAACTCATAACTAAGTAAACTGTACAAATTTAATTTATTGATTTACATTTCTTAATGTATTTTGGCTGTTTTGGCCATACCAGTTATAGTAATACACATCACCTGTAACTCTTCTCTTCACTAAGTATTTAGATGAAAAGCAACTACTTAAAACAAAATTCTGTCTAACATCTTCTTAATTTATACAAAAATTAATCTCACACAACCTGCCTTTTACCAGTCCAATTAAAACAACTTCCAAATCACTGGTATTGTAAACTAGCAACATTATCATCATGAATAAATAACAAATTTTAATCCATCTGTTAATCTAGATCCAGATCTATACTCACTCACAAATCACCATTATTAAAAAATAAAAACATCAAAATAAAAAAAAATTATCTCTACGAAAGATTGTAATGAATAAATTAAACCAAAACTTTCCAAAATACCTGGAAAATGAAAAATTCTGCTACTATAATACAAATAAATGGAATCCTTTTAAAAATTAATATTTATATTTTATAGCTTATAAAATTGTGTTTTGCACTGGAAAAAAAATTGTATATTTATCTAATATAAAATTGAAAAAAAAATGTTCGGTGTAACAGGTGTTGGTAGATTAATCAATGTAGACATAATGAGGCGAAGCAAAATGTACATAATATTATATTGTTTATACTGTCACATAATACAAACAAAACATCAATCCTTACATTTGCATACACATATAATTCAAAGAAAAACAATATCGTTCATCGTGTTTTTGTAACGTGAAAATCTACCCTAATCTAAATTAATACATTAAGCAAATTAAAATTAATGTGCAAACATAGCGTGAAAATATATTAATATAATTTTTCATTTAGGATATAATTCGAAATTCGATATAATAAGAAATACTAGAGAAATTAATTTAATTTTATTTTCTATTTGTTATAGATTTGAATCAGCTTAATTATTTTTCAATTGGAATAATAGTAAAAATTCAATATGAAAGGACGACATCTACGGCGGCGATTCAGTCTTCAACCATCGTTTATGAAAGATGATTCTGATGATAAACAGAAGAGGGATAAGTAATAATTTGTTTTATATACCTAAATGTTTACTATTTATTTTAAAGTTTTGATAAAAAATAATATATATTTAATATTTGGTGGAAATTTTTCAGCCATTTCGTTGTAGAAGCCATTTCCATTTACACATTTTCAGTAAATTTTTAATTTAGTACCTAATTGAGATGAATTAGCCCACTAATACAATATAAAACTAACCCATGTTAACAAAACATTAACAAAATTTAAAAATATTTAATAACTCATTTTAATTTAACCCTGGTGTATTGAAATGGCTTTACAGTCAAAACTACTAAACTGATTTTAATGTTATATAGCTCAAAATGTAGGTATTGAACAAAGATAATCAAAATAATAATTCACATTATATGACCTTGAACACTTTCTTTTAGAAAAATAACGGTAAAAAATTCAAATTCGATTTTCTAGAAATGCGTATTTTTTAAATTTTTGATTTTTTTAATACGTGAAAGGTACATATGTTACTAACATTTTATAAAGAATACGACAAAGTTATATCAACACCTCTGGAGTTATATAACTGGGTAGCAGCTCCAGGCAATTTTCAAGATAACATGCATTTTTTCTATGTAACGGAGGCAGGTTACATTGCAAAATGAAATCAACTAGCTGATAGATACGCCAATTTAAGAAAGTCACTCATACATTCCTTCAAATGATGGATTAATCTTAGCTAGACGTTATTCTAACTCTACGGGATTTAGTAATGTAAAATTAAATAAATGATAAGAAATGTGTAAAATATTTATTTTGAGTTAAAATTAAAAATTTATTATAAAAACATATACATATGTAAATCCAAAAAAAAATGTTCATATTTTAACTCCACTTTATTTTATGATGAAAAATTTTGAGGCGTGTTGCAATAAAATTAATAAAAACAAAAAATTGGCCCCTCCGGAATTTTTTATAAAATGTTAGTAACATATGTACCTTTCACGTATTAAAAAATCAAAAATTAAAAAAATACGCATTTCTAGAAAATCGAATTTGAATTTTTTATCGTTATTTTTCTAAAAGAAAGTGTTCAAGGTCATATAATGTGAATTATTATTTTAATTAGCTCTGTTCAATACCTACATTTTGAGCTATATAATATTAAAATCAGCTTAGTTGTTTTGACTGTAGAGCCATTTCAATACATCACCCTGTATCTTAAGACAGAGTAAAAAAAACTGAAAACGCGGAAATTTTTTTTATTGATGTCAATGAATTCCAATACCTAAATATACAAAATTAAAACCTTATTTCCAAAATTGCATGTTTTTTGCTGATTTCACGTGTTTTTCACCTTTATTATGTTTACGGTTGTATCTACTTTTAATTACTTTTACTATATTATTTAATATAGTAAACAAAACTAAAACTTTCAGGAATATTATCACTAGTTATTTATTCAATATAGTATATAACAATTTTATGATGTTTAAAATGAAACTAGATGAACTTAATTTGACGAGTGGCAAAATGTAATTGAATTTCTTTTTATAATCATGAACCCAATTTATGTGTCTGATTCACATATACATAAACCAGGCGGTAATCATAATTTACAGGTAATCGATTTTACCATATACAATTATACAAATCAAAATTAATTAAAATAACAAAGTCGATTTTTATTACAATACATCAAGGAATCGGTTTTTATTTGTGTTTCAATTGTTAGTGCATATATGCCAGCACATCACTCCCTCACCAGTGTCAGCGCTACTAGATTTGAAAAAAATATATATACAAGATACAATATGATTATTTTTTCATTTAATAAGCATAACATGATTGATTCAAATTTGATTAATTAAAAACATTCGGATGGCAAAAAAAATATATTTATAAGTTTGACTCTTTTGTCGTTTATTGTTGGTGTAGTTGCATGAAGTATACTTTCCGCAAGTGCAGGTTTCAATATGTCGATTGATATAGTGCTAGGCTTACCATTTATGTCGAAAACGAACTGTTTACGAAAACGTCATATAATCTGACCGGGGACCGTGATATGGACTCATGAGTCCAGTTCGAACTTTATCGACCCTTACAAACATATATTCGTAAATTAATGATAATAAAATGATCTTTGGTTGAAGCCAATAATTTTTTCTTTTAAATAAAATAAATTATTTGTTTATTTTAGATAAAAAGAATCTTTATTAAAAAAGAATAAAAAAATAGAATTTAAAATTATTTTTTTGCAAACGTTTCGTAAAATTATATTACATCATCAGTGCAAAAAACTTTAAATACTAAACATAATTCTTTACAAAAAACATAAAATATATTTTTGACAACGATAAATGAAATTTTTTTAGAATACTAGATAAGACTAAAGAAAAAATAAAAATAAAATATTAAGCTAAAATATTATCGTAAATACTGTACTGTAACGACTCTTCGTTGGTTCTTTTGGATTATTGAACAAACACGACAGTAAAAGACAGATCTTTAGTTAACAGAATCTCAAACTTTATTTGTCAACAAATTACAGCAGCTTCCGTTTTTCCTTACAATAAATTCCAGGGTCTCCAATTTATGTACGATAAACTTCACCGCTTTTCCACAATTTGAATCAACAATATTCGGAATCGTAAAATCTGTATTTACCATTCCACTAAGTTCAGATTCTTTCACTATTAGTACCCAGGCTCAAGTACCACCGATTATTCCTTAAACTTGCGAATATTTATAAACACTTTTAATTGCAAAAGTAAAACTGACTGTCTGATATTCTGTTCGCTTATTTATATTCAAAAACAAATAAGCAGAATGTTCTGGTACTCACTGTAGTTGTTTCTAGAAAAAATAGGCCACTCCTCCTTTTAATTTCATTAATGTAAACAAATTTAATTTACATTAATTTATGCAACTTGTATTAGTTAAAGGGAGTTAACTTTTAATTCATCTTTGAATGTAGAAAACATCTAGGCGGAACGTATTGGTTTTTTATGATTAAATTAAATTAACCCATTCTGGACGAAGTTTATTACACTGCCCTCCATTTAGTTTTGTTCGTCCCGAACAATATCAGCTATCGCCTTGGTGCTGTTACCTTGGTACGGTGCCAACCTTTGCAGATGTATCACTTTCATCTTGGTACGGGGTCCCTTTTGGATGCGGTAGATAACTTTGAAGTCGTAGTTCTGCAGGATCTCTATTCATCTTGCTGCTTGTCCTCCAGGAAATTTGAATTGTAATAACCATTTTAGAGCAGCATGGTCCGTGCGAATCAGGAACGGCTGTCCACACAAATACTTGTGGAAATGTTTCACAGCCTTGATGATAGGCATACTGTAACGACTCTTCGTTGGTTCTTTACGATTATTGAGCAAATACGACAGTAAAAAGACAGATCTTTAGTTAACAGAATCTCAAACTTTATTTGTCATCAAATTACTGCAGCTTCCGTTTTTCCTTACAATAAATTCCAGGGTCTCCAATTTATGTACGATAAACTTCACCGCTTTTCCACAATTTGAATCAATAATATTCGGAATCGTAAAATCTGTATTTACTATTCCACTAAGTTCAAATTCTTTCACTATTAGTACCCAGGCTCAAGTACCACCGATTATTCCTTAAACTTGCGAATATTTATAAACATTTTTAATTGCAAAAGTAAAAACTCACTATCTGATATTTTTGTTCGCTTATTTATATCGAAAAATAAATAAATCGAAACTTCTATAATCCACTAGAAATCAATACTAGTAGTCCGTACATCTTGAATAGGCCACACCTGTTTTCATTCATACTTGCATTTGTATTAGCGAACTCAAATTTAATTTATGCAAAATGTATTTGTTAAAGGGAGTTAACTTTTGATTTGCCATAGAATGTAGAAAACATTTAGGCGGAACGTATTGGTTATTTATGATTAAATTAAATTAACCCATTCTGGACGAAGTTTATTACACTGCCCTCCATTTAGTTTTGTTCGTCCCGAACAATATCAGCTATCGCATTGGTGCTGTTACCTTGGTACGGTGCCAACCTTTGCAGATGTATCACTTTCATCTTGGTACGGGGTCCCTTTTGTATGCGGTAGATAACATCATTAATTCGTTTGATTATTTGATATGGGCCTTCTCAATCTGGCTGCAGCTTGGGTGATCTTCCCTTAGTTCTTCTGGGGTTGTATAGCCATACCAATTCTCCTTCTTAAAAACCGCCACTATTTGCATTTATGTCGTACCTGGTTTTCATTTTGTCACTGGCAATCTTAATGTGGTCTCGAACCTGCTGATGGATTTTATTCATCTTCTCCCTTAGTTGTCCCACATAATCTGTTTTCGTGGATACCAGACCTCCAGGGATGCCAAACTCGATGTCACTAGGAAGATGTAATTCTCTTCCGAACATGATATTCGCTGGCGTTTCACTTGTCGTATCGTGCACTGCGCTACGATAGGCCATCAAGAATAACGGAAGATCCTTGTCCCATTTTCTTTGGTTGGCTTCTACTACCTTTGACAAATGTTCTTCCATGGTTCGGTTGAATCGTTCTACCATGCCATCCGACTGCGGGTTCATAGGTGTAGTTCGTGTTTTTATAATGTCGAGTGTTCTGCACAGCTCTTCCATCAGTTGAGATTCGAAATTCCTTCCCTGGTCGGTATGCAACTCGAGCGGTGTTCCATATCTGCAAACCCATTCATTGACTAATGTTTCCGCGACCGTAACTGCTTCCTGGTTCGGTATTGCATAAGCTTCCGGCCATTTTGTAAAGTAATCAATGACCACCATGATGTATTTGTTACCTTTTGTCGTTTCCGGAAATGGCCCCGCGATGTCTATAGCAATTCTCTCCATTGGGGCACCCACATTGTACTGCTGCATCTCTCCTCGAGTTCTAGTTTTTGGTCCTTTGCTCGCCGCACAAGTATCACATCGCCGACACCATTGCTCTACGTCGGTTCGATACCTTACCCAATAAAACCTCTCCCTTACTTTAGCCAGGGTTTTATTGACTCCCAGGTGTCCTCCAGAAATACTTCCATGCAGCTTTCCCAGTACCTCTTCTACTCGACTTGATGGCAACACCAGTTGCTCTAACACTTTCTTTCCATCAGCGGACTCCCATTTTCTTTTTAGTATCCCGTTATCCATCAATAGTGAGTCCCATTGCGCCCAGTAGCATTTCACCTCCGTACTTAAAGGTGCTACCTCTTTCCACTCCGCTCGCCTTCCCTCAGTTTTCCATTTCAATATTGGAGCCATAGCTGGATCTTCTAGCTGCTCTCTTTTAATTGCCTCGGTACACCAATCTTCAGGAGTTTGGAACTTGATTTGATTCACTTTCATTGCCTCATTTCCCTCAGTCCTGCTACATGACTAGCGCTCCTCAATACAGGGTTTTCTTGAACGATCGTCAGCGTTACAATGTATCTCTTTCTTACGGTGTTCAACGTGGAAATCTCCTGCCTTTTTGACATCCACTTGCTTGTTTGAAAGATTCATCAACCGGACTGGAACTACTCCTTCTTTTGCAGCTATTAGTGTTTTGCATACCCTTTGTATCCTTTTCTTACGGTGTACAACACGGCAATCTCCTTCCTTTTTAACATCTACTTGCTTGTTTGAGAGGTTCATCGTCTGGACTGGAACTACTCCTTCTTTTGCTGCTACTCGTGTTTTGCAGTCCCGTCTGATGTGCCCTGGGTTCCCACAGTTCCAGTATCTTACTCTGCTAGATCTATTTCGTTGATTTCGTTCAAGTTTATCTTCCAAACTTTTGACATGCATGATCACTTCATCAAGCGCTGCTTTCAGTGGTTCCTCAGCAACTTCCATCTAACGTACTCTATCTGAACCGTTCGCTCTTTTTCCAGCTTCCATTTGCAGGGCCAATGCTAAGACTTCTGCAGGTAGCTTCTTTCCGCTTAGATAAAGCTGATTCCTCATTTGTACATCTCGAAGAGCATTGATAAATGTATCAGCTGCCAATTCGTCTCGGTGTTCAGCGTTATAGTTCGGGTATGACAGATTAACCAGTCTCACAATGTCAGCCTCTAATTCTTGCAAAGTTTCGCTGACTCCTTGTTTCCGTGTTTTGAGCTGCATGCGATGGAGAGCTTGCATATGACTTTCCCCATATCTTACTTCTAAGGCCTCCATTATCTTGCTGTAATCACGCTCTGTCGCTGATAGTGTTTGCAAAATTTCAGCGGCAGGTCCCTTCAATGCCAATATAAGCGCGTTTGCTTTTTGCTGGTGAACAACCCCAGTTGTTGCTATCTCAAATTGCATCTTAAATATCTGATACGATGTAGATCCATCAAATGCGGGTGTTTTTACTCTAGCTGGAGCTGAAGTAGTTGATGGATTGATCATGTTACCTGACTTCCCTTGTGCTATTTCTTGGCGTAATTCACTCGAAAGTTTGCGTAATTTCTCTTGTTCTTCGGTAACTGTCCGCAGCTCCCTTTCCATGTTGTTGATTTTAACCTCCGCACTGGATATACGTGACTCGATTACTTCACGTAGTTGTTGTTGATCTAATTTTTGTTCCGCTGCCAGTTTCTCTTGTCGGGCTTTTTGTTCTGCTGCCAGTTTCTCTTGTCGGGCCATCATATCAGCAAGTTGTTGTTGTTGCTCTACTTTTTGTTCTGCTGCCTGTTTCTCTTGTCGGGCCATCAGATCAGCAAGTTGTTGTTGTTGCTCTAATTTTTGTTCTGCTGCCAGTTTCTCTTGTCGGGCCATCATTTCTTTCAACAACACCATCATCGGATCAATTGCTGGGGCATTCTGAACCGGAGCTTCTTCCGGCTCTATTTCTATGACGTCTGTGTTTTCACCTGCTTCTTCCAAAACTTTACGCAGCCGGAATGCAAGTTCTGCCTTCGTTCCATGGATTGGAGCATTCCTTTTCCTCAACTCATCCTTCAGCTGGGTCTGGCTGAGATCACTAATATTTACTGTCCTGACCATTGTTTCAATAATCCCACTTCTGACACCACTGTAACGGCTCTTCGTTGGTTCTTTTAGATTATTGAACAACCACGACAGTAAAAGACAGATCTTTAGTTAACAGAATCTCAAACTTTATTTGTCATCAAATTACAGCAGCTTCCGTTTTTCCTTACAATAAATTCCAGGGTCTCCAATTTATGTACGATAAACTTCACCGCTTTTCCACAATTTGAATCAATAATATTCGGAATCGTAAAATCTGTATTTACTATTCCACTAAGTTCAAATTCTTTCACTATTAGTACCCAGGCTCAAGTACCACCGATTATTCCTTAAACTTGCGAATATTCATAAACACTTTTAATTGCAAAAGTAAAAACTCACTATCTGATATTTTTGTTCGCTTATTTATATCGAAAAATAAATAAATCGAAACTTCTATAATCCACTAGAAATCAATACTACGTAGTCCGTACATCTTGAATAGGCCACACCTGTTTTCATTCATACTTGCATTTGTATTAGCGAACTCAAATTTAATTTATGCAAAATGTATTTGTTAAAGGGAGTTAACTTTTGATTTGCCATAGAATGTAGAAAACATTTAGGCGGAACGTATTGGTTATTTATGATTAAATTAAATTAACCCATTCTGGACGACGTTTATTACAATATTTTGAAGATAAGCGGTGTCCTTTTGTTTATTAATAGAATTTTTCCTTTTTTTAATTTTGATCATCTCCATTATATTTCTTTTCCTAAAATTGCTTTCTTTATCGAGAATTTGAACATTAGAAAAAGAAGCGTTATGTCCAACAACAGCAAGATGTCTTGAAAGCGCACTATAACCATTATCATCTTCAGTATTAACTGGCTTACTTTTAGCATCATTTAAATGTTGATCAAATCGTTTTTTTTTAAATTGTTTAGTTTGTCCAGTATAGGTGAAATCACAAGAACATTTAATCTGATATATTACATCGGTTTGTAATTCTTTCGGCACTTTATCTTTAAGTTTTGAAAACAAGGTTTCTCCAATATTTTTAGATGATCTTCCAACAGCATGAATATTATAAGGAACAAGGAGATTTTTTATTTGTTCATATACACCCTTAACATAAGGTAAAGATACGAACGTACTTAGATCATTTTGTGGTACTACATTTTTTTCAACATTTATAGGTGGTACTTCTATATTACGGTTATTATTTTTAATCAAAGATTTATTTATCATTAATTTGATTAATTTTTTGGGATAATCATTTAATAGCAAAGTTTCTTGAAGAAGATCAAAATTTCTTTTATGAAAACGTTTATCAGACAAAATTAAAATTTTATCTGCTAATACAGTGATTGTATTTTTCTTATAAGACAATGGCAACCATGATTTAAAATTTAAGTATCTTCCAGACCATGTACTTTTATGAAAACAATCAGTAATTAACGATCCATCATCATTGTGATATATCAAAAGATCCAAAAAAGATATTTGTTTGTTATGTTCAATTTCGATAGTGAATTGTATATTTTTATTAAACGAATCAAAAAGTTCTTGAAAAAGTACAACTTTCTCTTCAGGAACAGAAGTGATAATATCATCAACATAGCGGTAGAAAAAAGGTGGTTTGACTTCTGATTTTTGTAAAACTTCTTGCTCTATGTATTCCATGACAAGATTAGCAACAGCAGGACTAACTGGCGAACCCATAGGTAAACCAAAAATTTGTTTATAGATTTGTTTGTTGAAGGAAAACTCACAATTAAATAGTACTAATTTCAAAGCATCAACAAATTGTGTTTTTGATAATTTTGAGCCGCTTTTTTGTTTAATCAACATCCAGTTCTTTTCTACTAGTTTGATGACTAAATTGCTATCAACATTAGTAAATAAGGACACAACATCTAATGATAATAATATATATCCAGGTGGTAAATTTATATTTTTAATTTTGTGTTTAAAATCTTCAGCATTTTTTACAAAAGTGTTTGAAAGTCCAACAAAATGATTTAAAATGTCTGATAAGTAAGAAGACAAAGCATACAAAGGTGTTCCAATAGAACTGACAATAGGTCTTAATGGAATGCCAATTTTGTGAATATTTGGTAATGAATACAATTTACCTACAACACCAGTATATGATCTAAGTAATTTACCTTCTTTCTCTGTAATCTTTCCTTTTCTTTGCCAATCCATCATCATAGTATTTAACAAATTTTGTATTTTGGAAGTATTGTCTTTTTCAATTTGAATGTACACTTCATTATTGTTGAGCATTACATTGTTTTTAGAAAAATATTCATCACGAGTTAAAATGACAGTGACATACCTTTATCTGCATTAGTTATTAGTATATTTGAATTTTCTTTAAAGAATTTTTTAGTATCATTCAAATCTTTTAAAAATGATTTTTCTTCAAAATTTAAAAGTTGACGGTGATTAGCTTGATTTTTAAAATTTGTAAGAATATTGCAAAGACGATTTCTTACTTCAATTTGCATATCTGTTGAACTATCATAGATAGCACTTTCTACATCAACAATAATTTTTTCAAAAGGTATTGATTTATTATCTAAAGGTATACTAAATTTATTTCCTAATTTTAAAACGTTTTTGATATTATTGGGAATATTAACGTCTGTTAAATTAATTAACCATTTATCATTATCAAGTTGAGATGAAGTAAATGTTTCAGTATTTTCATTATTAATTAAGATCTCAATTTTTCGTCGATGTTTTTCTTTAGTTTTTTCAAAAACTATGGTAAATCGTACTAATATTCTATATTCATAATTTGAAAAAACGTAAACAGGTAAAACTGATTTAAAGGAATTCATTTGAGTTTCAATAATTTTTTCTAAATCATGTATTTTTGAAAAAATTTCGTTAATTTCTTGCGACATTACACAAAATAAAAATCTTCTTTCCAATTTGTAGAAAACATCTTCATTAATATTACAAATATTTTTAATTCGTCTATGCTTTGGTGAAAGTTGTTGTTTACGGCAGCGTAGAAGAAAGCACTTTTTATTTATAGATTTGGCTAATTTTTCATGTAGACGAAGAATGTATTTCATCGACATTGTTAACTGGTCACCATAATATGTATATATGTAGTTGAAAAAATCATGATTAGTAATTTTTTCTAAAGTTCCCATCTTTCACCAATAAGTATTTAATTTTTTATTTTGGTTTTTTGGCAAATGTTGATAGCAATTTAGTCATCAAACTAGTAGAAAAGAACTGGATGTTGATTAAACAAAAAAGCGGCTCAAAATTATCAAAAACACAATTTGTTGATAGTTTGAAATTAGTACAGGGTTTGCACTTCAAATTAGTCCTTTTGCAAATCAAATTCGCCTTTTTTCAACTCAAATTCAACCTTTTGCAAATCAAATTCGCCCTTTTGCAAATCAAATTCAACCTTTTGCAAATCAAATTCGACCAGTATTACAAAAACTGATTTGGAATATTTTTTTTTAATAAATGTAAAATATTAGGAGCATAAATTTAAAATGAACAAAAGTATATAAATACAAAAAACTATAATATTTAATTATAATGGTTCTCCGGCAGCAGCTGTTGGCAATTGCATGCACATATGTGAGAAGTAATTGTTGCAATCTGTCGGTGTAACAGTTGACACTGATTGTTCAATTATATCTCTCAATTGAACACTATTCTGATGATCAGCTAAAATATTTCGCGCGAAACATTTTATTTTTGAAAAAACTTCTTCTATCGGATTCATCATTGGAGAATAGGGTGGAAGAAAAAGTAGCCTATGGCTCGTCTGTCCAACTAGATCACGCACCTGCTGCGTCTTGTGGAGGCTTACGTTATCTAAAATTAACCACGCTTCTCTTATATTAGTTTCTTCCAATTTTTCAAATAGTTTTCGTAAAAATTCACAGAAAATGTTTGAATTTACATTGCAGTGCGAAATTATTTCTTTAAATAGAACTCCGTGAATGTTAATTGCTGCGATCAATGAAACGTTGCGTCCTCTAACCGTTGGGACAATTACGTTAGCCGGAGTATTGATTTTCGAACGAGCCTTTGTTCGCCGAAGGTGGTTATTAAACCCCGATTCATCAATGAATATTATTCTTTCCCTATCTTGAGGGGCATTTCGAGAAAAGTTTAACGCATAAATCTTTCGCTCCTCAATTACTCTTGGTGATTTCCGGCGATCAACTTATATTGAAGCACATTTCAATGTGATACGCAATTGCTTCAACCCATTTTTAATAGTGCTTATGCTTAAATTAACATTTTTAGTTTCCAAAATCTTCTGACGAATTTTCTTTAGAGTAATACATCGATTTTCTTCAATTAATTGTTCAATTTTTATTAATATATCAGCAGTTAATTTAAAATTTCTTCTGCCACCACGTTTTTTTTCTAAAATCACACCACCATTATTGTGGTATAGTTTGATAACAGATTTGGCTGTGCTTTTTTTTATTCCAGCAATTTCAGCCGCTTCACTCATTGATTTCCCATCTTCATAACATTTTATTAAAATATTTTTTCTATCTATACTGATACACTTGTACGAAGATGGGCGATTACGATGATGAACTACAGAACCGATAGAATGGTTTTCAGATGATGATGAACTTTCTGATGAACTAATTTGCATTCTCTGCCGTGGATTTATAATACTCGGAACAATCTCATCGTCTGACTCGGAGGAAGCTGAATTTCTTCTAATCATTTTGGGTTGGTTGATCGTAAATTTTAAATAAATTTAAGTTATTTAAAATGAAAATTTCAACGTCAAAAAGAAATCGCCTACTAAAATTATCTAAAGCAAAATAATGTTAACATTGTGTTAATTTTTAACAAGTATTGACTTTTGCATATGCTTTAAAATTTAAAAAAAATATTTCAAATCATTTTTTTTAATACTGGTCGAATTTGATTTGCAAAAGGTTGAATTTGATTTGCAAAAGGTTGAATTTGATTTGCAAAAGGTTGAATTTGAGTTGCAAAAGGGCGAATTTGATTTGCAAAAGGACGAATTTGAAGTGCAAACCCTGTACTATTTAATTGTGAGTTTTCCTTCAACAAACAAATCTATAAAAAAATTTTGGTTCACCAATGGGTTCGCCAGTTAGTCCTGCTGTTGCTAATCTTGTCATGGAATACATAGAGCAAGAAGTTTTACAAAAAACCAGAAGTCAAACCACTTTTTTTCTACCGCTATGTTGATGATTTTATCACTTCTGTTCCTGAAGAGAAAGTTGTACTTTTTCAAGAACTTTTTAATTCGTTTAATAAAAATATACAATTCACTATCGAAATTGAACATAACAAACAAATATCTTTTTTGGATCTTTTGATATATCACAATGATGATGGATCGTTAATTACTGATTGTTTTCATAAAAGTACATGGTCTGGAAGATACTTAAATTTTAAATCATGGTTGCCATTGTCTTATAAGAAAAATAAAATCACTGTATTAGCAGATAAAATTTTAATTTTGTCTGATAAACGTTTTCATAAAAGAAATTTTGATCTTCTTCAAGAAACTTTGCTATTAAATGATTATCCCAAAAAATTAATCAAATTAATGATAAATAAATCTTTGATTAAAAATAACAACCGTAATATAGAAGTACCACCTATAAATGTTGAAACAAATGTTGTACCACAAAATGATCTAAGTACGTTCGTATCTTTACCTTATGTTAAGGGTGTATATGAACAAATAAAAAATCTCCTTGTTCCTTATAATATTCATGCTGTTGGAAGATCATCTAAAAATATTGGAGAAACCTTGTTTTCAAAACTTAAAGATAAAGTGCCGAAAGAATTACAAACCGATGTAATATATCAGATTAAATGTTCTTGTGATTTCACCTATACTGGACAAACTAAACAATTTAAAAAAAAAACGATTTGATCAACATTTAAATGATGCTAAAAGTAAGCCAGTTAATACTGAAGATGATAATGGTTGTAGTGCGCTTTCAAGACATCTTGCTGTTGTTGGAAATAACGCTTCTTTTTCTAATGTTCAAATTCTCGATAAAGAAAGCAATTTTAGGAAAAGAAGTATAATGGAGATGATCAAAATTAAAAAAAGGAAAAATTCTATTAATAAACAAAAGGACACCGCTTATCTTCAAAATATTTACGATAATATTTTAGCTTAATATTTTCTTTTTATTTTTTCTTTAGGTTCATCTAGTATTCTAAAAATTTCATTTATCGTTGTCAAAATAGTACATTATGATGCTAGGACGTAAAGCTAAAGATTTTGGACGGATGTGGAGTTTGCAAATCGAGGCGCTAGCCGAGATTTGCACCCTTATTAAGTCCAAAATAGCTTACGTCCGTGCATCATATACTATTTTTTATTCGCCGAAAGCAAAATATTTTAAGAAAAGTTGTTTATTCTAAATTAAAATTATTTATCTTCATTTTTATTTTCATAAATTTTAAAATAAAAATATGTGGAACAAGTAACCTTTGAAAAAATATTTATTATTTTTTCCAAATTCTATGACAACAAATGATAACAACTATTTTAATTGGATAATGAAATTTTGAATTTGCGGGTTGCTTTGATAAAAAAATTTATTTTTCATAGAATTTAAACAAATACAAATGCTTTTTACTTTTTTGGACGTAGCTATGACGACAAAATAAATAGTTGAAAAGTGATACTTTAAAGCCGCAAATCTCAATAATAAAGTAACACTTTAATATATAGGCGAATAAAAATGTATTTTATGTTTTTTGTAAAGAATTATGTTTAGTATTTAAAGTTTTTTGCACTGATGATGTAATATAATTTTACGAAACGTTTGCAAAAAAATAATTTTAAATTCTATTTTTTATTCTTTTTTAAAATAAAGATTCTTTTTATCTAAAATAAACAAATAATTTATTTTATTTAAAAGAAAAAATTATTGGCTTCAACCAAAGATCATTTTATTATCATTGATAAAATATTAAAGCCAAAAAACCAAAATAAAAAAAAAAAAAAAAAAAAAAAAAAATATATTCGTATGTTTCGAGATCTGTCTGAACGTATGTCTTTGGAATTGAATGTGTGGGTGCAACTGGTTTTATTGCCCGCATAGTTTGCTAACTAAATTGCTTGGATCAGTTAACACTGTAACAGGAGTTGGAACAATGATTTCCCCAGGTATTCTAGTTGTCTCCCATATACTAGTTCTGATGGACTGCATTTGAGATCATCTCTGAACGTTGTACGTATACCTAACAAGATAGTTTAAAGCTCTTTTCAAAATGAAGTTTTGCTGCGATATTTTAGAGATTCTTTAATTCTACGATGTAGAACTTCGACCATGGTAAGGACTGGTTTGAACTCTATGAATACCTAAAAATTTCGTCAGTTCTTTAAAGAGTTTAGATTCAAACTGATTGCCTTGATCACTTGTGAGCTGTAGCGGGGTTCCAAAACGAGTAATAATATAATTATTATAGAAGGTTTTGGCTGTCGTAATTGCTGACATGTCTACCATTGGGTATGCCTGGGTATGACTGTAAGCATGTAGTAATATCCGTTTGATGATGGAGGTAAAGGCCCAACAATATCTAAATGTACATAATCGAATCTACCTGTTGGAGTTTTGAAACTCACTAAGGGTGATTTTGTCTGGCGAAGTATTTTAGATTGTTGACATGACGTACAAATCTTACTTCAATAACCTGTATCAACGTTCATACTTGACCAGAAATATTTGAATGCTACGAGTTTACGTGTAGCTCTTATTCCTGGTTGGATGATACTATGTTAGTTGTCGAATAAAATTTTTCTCAAATCTTTCTCGCCATCTGGGCGATTTACACCTTTAGATGTTACGCACCAAATTTCTTCATTAACATTTGTTGGTGATAAGAAACTGAGGCTTAATTTCGAAGAATTTGTTTGCTTTAATTTGTTCAAAAGATATTTTCATTTTCGTCATTCTGTTGTAACTTCGACAAAAGGGTTACGTCAGCAGTTTAATTTTTAGAGTTCGTGGACATTTCTTCGCATTCTACTCGGGAAAGCGTGTCAGTCACGACATTTAACGAACCTTTTATATGCTTAATATCATTAATGAACTGCGCAATATACTCAAGTTGTTTTTAAGAGATAATTAATTTCTTAACCGCACTAATTGTGAATTTCGAAGGTTTAGTTGGGATATTTTACCCCATACAATCCTAAGTCACTTGTAGATATTTGTTCACAATTTATTTCTTTTCTTTTGTTTTGTTTTGTTTTTTGGTTAATTGAAACAATAATTTAATACAATTATTTTATTATAAAAAATAACTCATTTATTTCACATTTAATTTATTTTTTGAAATATAAACTTTGATGTTTATCGAAGCGAGCGTACAACCAAACTGAACAAAGAAAGAAAGGAAAGATTACACAAAAAAAAGATTTATGCGCATGACATCTTATATTTTTATTTAGCAGCGATTCATGCAGGAATGTTTATAAGTATATTTATATGTATACGGTGCCGCAACATCCCGGCCACCTTGAACTATTTAGTTTCAAAATAGCATTGGTTGTAATCCCCTTTTTTACAAAAAATTCATATATAATCCTAGATACAATAATTCATGATATTTGTTTTAGCTCAACGTTAACAATGAAAGTTACAAGAATTTTTAATAATATAGTTTATAAATTTGTTATATATTCTTAAAATAATTGATTTTTTATCAGTGGCCTTTTCATAAACATACGAAAATTATGATTGAACTTAAATATGATTCCGAAACTTCAGAGATCAATTCTTATATCGAATACAAAGTCAAAACCTAATAGCAAAAAGGGACAAAAAATCATGGTTTATATTTTTAATTTTCGGAATCGGCATCGTCAACAGGCAATAAACTTAGTTGGGTTACAGCCCGCTTGAAAGTTCCCATTAACGTTTTAATTGTAGCCACCCTAACAAAACCATCAGCTCCTGGATGAGTTTTTATGACGCGCCCCATGACCCATTTCATGGGTGGAACGTTATCCTGTTTTAAAAGAACTAGTGAGCCAACTTCGAGATTTTGTTTTGGGTTAATCCATTTTTGACGATTTTGTAGTTCGTTGAGATACTCATTAGACCAACGTTTCCAAAATAACTGTAGATTATGTTGAAGTTGTTGGTACCTATTCAAACGATTGAAGCTCAAATGAGATAAATTTGGATCGGGAAGCGAGTTCAGTGGTCCTCCTATCAAAAAATGACCTGGTGTCAATGCGGATAAGTCAGATGGATCATTTGACATTGACGAGATTGGTCGTGAATTTAAGCACGCCTCAATCTGGGTAATTAAAGTGGTCAATTCTTCGTAAGTACAACGAATAGTGCCTAGAGTGCGTTTGATGTGATACTTTGCACTTTTGATCGCTGCCTCCCAAAGGCCAGCGAAGTGAGGTGATCGTGCGGGTATTGTTTTCCAGCATATTCCTTCATCAGTGCAATATTTAAGAATTTCATTCTGATGAAGATCAGATGTAACTAGCTTCTTTAGATGAAGCAGTTCTGAACGCGCTCCAATGAAATTTGTAGCATTATCACTAAAAATATTAGTTGGTCGTCCTCTCCTAGAGACAAATCGTCTGAACATAGATAGAAAGGCATTAGTGGACAACTCTTGCACAACTTCGAAATGAGTTGCCTTGGTAGTGAAACAAATAAATACGGCGACATATGCTTTAGACACAACATTAGATCGAATTTTGTATGAAACATTGAAGGGGCCACAGTAGTCTATTCCTACGTTTTCAAATGCTCTTGAAGGGCGAACACGTTTTTCAGGTAATTGACCCATTATTTGATGCATCATAATAGGTTTATTTTTAAAACAAGCGATGCATTCATGTACAATTTTACGACAGAGTTTTCTACCTCCTACAATCCAGAATCTTTGTCGCACCGAATATAATAAAGCTTGTGGCCCAACGTGAAGATTTTTTGAATGTTCATATCTAACTAATAGAGTAGAGAAAGTATGGTTTGAGGGTAATAATATTGGGTATTTTTGATCAAATGGTAACAAAGCATTGTCTAAGCGCCCACCAACGCGTAATAAACCTGTGGTATCGATAAAGGGGTTTAGTTTTGAAATTGAACTGCGGTTGCAAATTGGCTTCCCTGAATGAAGTTGTTTAAGATCAGCGGAAAACACTTGCAGTTGCACAGATTTGATTAATCCCTTGCAAGCGTCGTCAATGTCAGATGGGGATAGTTGATCTATCTTTCGATTTTTGATAGGCAGTTTACAGTTTTTGATAAAGCGGAGACATAAACCTGAAATACGAAGTAATTTTTGAAAGTTAGAGTAACGATTGATTAAATCATTTGGAACAACAACACTGATGAACGTTTTAATTGGTGTTGGTTTCGTCATGGCAAGCTCAGTATCTTCATAAGTGTTTGACTTGGTTGGAGGTAAATTCCATGAGTTATCTGGATGTAAGAGAAATTCGGGACCATGCCACCATAGATCACACTTTTGTAATTCAGATGGCCAAAGTCCTCGAGAAATTAAGTCTGCTGGGTTCTGCTCTGATGGAATGTATGTCCAAGTGCTAGGTGGAACTATATCCTGGATCTGAGATACTCGATTAGCTACAAAAGTAGCATATTTAGAAGGAGCAGAATTAATGCGAAAAAGAGTAATTTCTGAATCAGACCATAGTGTAATTTTGTTAAATTTAATTTGAATAGCCTTTTGAACAATTTCATATAGTTGTCCCAAAAGTAAAGCGGCACAAAGCTCAAGACGCGGAATTGTTTGGATTTTTAGAGGGGCTACACGAGATTTAGCGCACAGGAGATTGCAATGATATATATTATTTTGATCGAGAATTCGAATGTAAATGCAACATCCATACCCTGACTGTGAAGCATCCCCAAAACCATGGAGTTCAATTTCTTTGACATGATCAGAACTGATTAGACTACGCGGAATACAAATTTTTTCTAACAACTGAATTTCTTTTGAATATTGTAACCAATCAGTGTGATACGGATCTGTAAGCTCATCATCCCAATTCAAGTTTGGAATAGACCAGAGTTTTTGCATTATCAGCTTGGCTTTAAAAATTACCGGACCACATAAGCCTAACGGATCAAACAATTGAGAAATTTGAGAGAGTATTGAACGTTTATTTGACATAGTATAATTTTTGAATTTTCCAATAGAAATTTTGATGATGTCATCTTCGGTATTCCAAGTCATTCCAAGAATATTTACAATTCTGTGGTCAATTTGCATTTGATCTTGATTAAAAATTTTAATATTTGAAGCCCATTTTGTTAATGAGAAACCACCCTTGGCTAGTAATTGAGTTAGTTGTGATTTTAAAACATATGTGTCTTGACAATTGTCGCTTCCTGTTAAGACATCGTCGACATAAAAATCATTTATGAGGACTTGTGATGCAGTTTGAAATTGTTGATGTTCATCAATAGCTAATTGTTTTAGAGTCCTGATTGCTTTAAATGGCGCGCTAGTTGTTCCATAAGTGACTGTATTTAATTGGTAAATTTCCAGAGGATCGTTTTGATTTCTGCGCCACCAAATTTGTTGAAGGTTGCGATGATGTGGATGGATATTAATTTGGCGGTACATTTTAGTAATGTCAGCGCTAAGTGCAAATCTATGCTTCCGAAATCTGAGTAAGATTGAGACTAGGTCTTGTTGGATTGTAGGTCCTGTCATTAATGTGTCATTTAACGAAAGACCAGTAGCGGATTTCGATGAAGCGTTAAATACCACTCGAATTTTAGATGTGGAGGAAGATTCTTTAAATACAGCATGGTGCGGTATGAAATACGATAAATCAGCAGTTGTGTCTTTGACAAGTTGCATGTGTTTCAAGGTTATATATTCTTCCATGAACTGACAATATAATTGTTTCAACTCGGGATTGGTAGTGAATTTTCTCTCTAAGTTGAGGAATTGTTTTAAGGAATTTTGTTTATTGTCACCTAGTTTAGATATATTTGATTTAATTGGAAGAGCGACACTATATCTACCAGTACCATCTCTTTGAACATGTGTACTATAATGATTTTCACAGGATTTTTCTTCTAAAGAAAAGATGTTTTTAGTTTTTACATCCTCGATTTGATAAAATTTTCGAATGTCATTTCGTAATAGATCAATGTCACAACAAAATAGACTAATTGATGTAGTCGATTTACTTATATTGGGTTTTCCGCAAACTACGTATCCAAAAACAGTTGGGGAGAAAGGTGGTAATTCTACACAGATATTGATTGGTTTCCCCAAGAAAATATATGAGTATAGCTCAGCTCCAATAAGCATGTCAACATGATCTGGTAACAAGAATCTTGGATCAGCTAACGGAATATCATTTGGAATCTTGTTCATATTAAAATTAATTTGCTGTTGTGGTAGTTTTCCTGGAGTGATTTTGGAAAGGATGACAAAGTCCAAATGCGCTTCGTAATCTTGAGTTCGAGACTCAATTGTTAGGCTTGTTTTATATTCGGAAGTGGATAAAGTTTGCGAAAGACCTGAAATAGTGGAATGCATCGATTGTTTACTTGCTCCAAGTTTCTGGCATATGTTTTCCGTAACAAAATTGGATTGTGATGCGGAATCCAGTATGGCACGACAAAGAATACGTTTGCCTGTATCGCCCTTGACCCAAACCAATGCGGTAAATAATAAAACAGGTTGGGATGATGAATTTGGGGAGAATTCAGAATTTTGAAAATTGGACGAATTGGCAGTTAAATAAGTGTCCGTAGCTAAATTCGGATTTGCAATGTTTTCTGCTTTTGTACCTGAAATAGTATTGGAACTATCTAGAGCGTTTTGTTGATGGTTTGGACCCTCCTGTGGTTTGCAATTCGAAGTTGTAGTGTTTGGCTTATATGATTGTGAAAATGAAGACGACTGATAATTGGAAATATGTAACAAAGTGTGGTGTCGTCTTCTACATTTGAGACATGAATGTTTCGAATTACATTTTGATATGTGATGCGTTCCAAAGCAATTGAAACACAATTTCTTGCTCTTAACCCATTGGATCCTGTTATCAATACTTAGATTCCGAAATGTTTCACATTTGAATATAGAGTGTGTTTGATTACAATAAACACATGCAGCATTATGAATTTCGTTAGTGACAACAAAGGAATGTACAGGTTTCTGGTGTTTATAGGTAACTTGAGTACCTGAAGGTTGCGTAGATGTTTTAGCAAGAGGTGCCACTGCCTCAAGGATACGAGCCCTTTGTGTCAGGATGTCCATAATTTCTTGTATTGTTGGATCTCTATCTAGTGGTTTTTTGGTTTCAACCATTTGGCGAGTAGCGGGATCGAGCAGTCGACAGACATGATACACCAAGATCAAGTCCCATGTGTTAATAGGAACATTCAAACTTTTGAGAGCATTGAATTGTTTCCAGAATGAATCTATGAAATTTTGTAAATCCGTTGCATTGCCTTCCCTACGGACTGGTTTTAAATCGTACAGTAATTGAATATGTAAAGTTTTAATTCTAGGTTCATTTTCATAGAATTTAAATAATGTCTCCCAAACTTGATTGTAATTGTTCAAGGAATTTGGAATTCCTTCTATGAAATGATACGCGCTTCCTCCACGTAAGCAGTCCTGTAGATATGAAAACTTAAAAATTGGGGATATTCTTTGATCGTTATGAATTCGTTGTAGAAAAATTTCCCGAAATTCTATCCAAGATAAGAATGAACCACTAAATTTAGGTAGGGGGAGCTCTGGTAATGCAATTGAGTTGAGACTGTTTGTATTTTGTATACAATTGGAAGATACTTTGCTCTCTTCCAGCGAATATATTTTATTTCGAATCCGAGACTCAACTGATCGACAATTGTTTTCGAATTCATTGCGAACAACGATGTCAGCTTGACTACTGTCTAATTCTTCTAATTTAAAGAAAGCATCGTCATATTTTGTATACAATTGCTTTACACGTTCTAGCATGGACTCCAAATCGCCCCTTGAAAATTGATTAATATTTGGATCAATTTGATCTTTGTAATAAGCCAACCGATTTTCTATTCCATTTAATATAGTTTTAATTTTTTGCACTTCTGCCATTTTTTTTCTTTGACTGGGCATTGACTAAGCACAACTAAATTAATGATTAATTAGTAACAAAATTTTTACAGGTATACGTATGAAAAAGGCACTGATTATAAGACCACAAAAATTATTATGATATATGTACACGTATGAAAGAACATTATTTTATTACATCAATCGAACCAATTAGCGTACTTTGAATTTAATTAAAAGTTAGAAAATACTTGATTTAAATTACTACGTAAATTAAAATTAAATAAAAAATACTTGCTATGTTATATTGCTTCACCTGAATTCCAATAATTGTGTTTAAAAAGTAAAAATTATCACCCAAGCTGTAGAATGCTGTAGAACGATTTTTTGAATTTTGTTGTAATTGCGTTGTATAATATGCTTTATTCCAATGATGACAAATTATGAAAATTATTATCCAAGCAGTAGAATGTTGTAGAATGATGATTTTAAATTTTGATTTCAATTGCGATAAATTATGAAAATTATTATCCAAGCAGTAGAATGTTGTAGAATGGTGATTACTGAATTTTGTTGTAATTGCGTTGTTTAATATTAGAATCGAAATAAATATCCAGCAACCACGTTGTAAAAAGATATAAAATATTGCTTGTATAATATTCTTGGAAATATGTAGAAAAAATATGGCGTTGTGCTTAAACCAATTGTGAACAAACAAACTGACGCCGATACAAAATATATATATATATATATGTATATATCCGGCTCGAAGGACCAATTTTATGTAGATATTTGTTCACAATTTATTTCTTTTCTTTTGTTTTGTTTTGTTTTTTGGTTAATTGAAACAATAATTTAATACAATTATTTTATTATAAAAAATAACTCATTTATTTCACATTTAATTTATTTTTTGAAATATAAACTTTGATGTTTATCGAAGCGAGCGTACAACCAAACTGAACAAAGAAAGAAAGGAAAGATTAAAAAAAAAAGATTTATGCGCATGACATCTTATATTTTTATTTAGCAGCGATTCATGCAGGAATGTTTATAAGTATATTTATATGTATACGGTGCCGCAACATCACTTGTGTGGTTATTATTGACTGTTTCCAATCAATTTGAAATCAATTTAATGACATAAATGTCAAGTTTAATCGTGAATCATATGAATTTTTCCATTCGAAATCAGTTTTTGGGTTTATATGAGTAAAACTTACAGTATTTTTTTTTAATAAAAACAACTTTTATCTCTAAACGTGTTTCGGTTGGGATTCGAACTCGTAACCTTATCAATACCAAGCAAGTTGTCTTGTTTGTCTATAACTGCGATCTGTTTTAGGTAGATTTCATATAACAATCTACCTATTGCAATGGGCTTCATCTCGGAATTTCGGAAAAATTTTGATGACAAACGACTATATGTGATAAGCGGAGATGGAAAAACAAAAAAAAAAAAATTATATATATATATATATCAGTGGCGTTTCCTGAATATTTCTTTAAGGTGTTCGTTTTTGTTGAATGTAGTTATGTAGTTATAATATGTATGTATTTATAGTATGTGTATTGTATATAGTTATAATGTTTCGTGCCTTCGTCATGGCCTCTAAATGCGAGTTTACACAATGAACAAACAATATTTATTAAGATCTTTAACAAATTTCTGTTGCGTCTGATCAGTTCATTGTAATTTTGTCTTGATATACTACTTTGCTCATCTAAAATTAAATCTAATCTTATAGTCCACAATGTTTTAAATGCCTACATATTCGTAATCTAAGTTCTACTTTTTCCATGCTTTTGTATCCCAATGCTTAAATGAAATTCGAAAACCCGTCAAAATTCCAAACAGACTTTTCTAACTGTTTTCTAAAACAATACATAAGGCCAGTAAAACAGTTAATTCAAAAGTAAGCTGCCTGTCAACCATTCAGGTGACTTATAACTGGAAATTATTAAACGCCGAGTGAATGTTTGTCGCTTTGAAGTGCATTTGGTTTCCATATTTGGTAATTCCGGTACAGGCTTTCCATTTCGTAATATACATTTCTTTTTATCTATAGTTCGCCCAGCAAAAGATATTGCCTTCAAATCGTTAATGATGCAAAACGTCTCTTCCATGTCTTTGTATTAAAATAATTTTTAAATCCTCTTACAAATTTAAGAAAATTACCACCATGCAATTTAAATTATTGATATTTGGCTAAACAACACAATTTATTACTGTTCTGAGGTAATAGTTTCGCATTGTTGAAAAATTATATTACGTTGATCGTTTTCAAAATAAAATAAAAAGTCTTTAAAAAAAAAATAGAACCGACATCAGAAAAAAAAAACACAAGAAAGTGAAAAATAACTCAATTGTGGCTTAGAGACAAAAATTTAGTTATATCTATAATCTAACAACAGGGAAAAAATTAAGCCTTTAAAGTTTAAACAAAATTATAATATTATAGAAGTTATTTGTTATTATAATTATTACAATTATTATAGTTGTTATTATATTAAAAAAGTTATTGTAAAAATTATTATAACAAATAACTTCTATAATATAATAATTTTGTTTAAAGGCTTAATTTTTTTGGCTGTAGTTAGATATAACAAAATTTTTATCTCTAAGCCACAATTGAGTTATTTTTCACTCTCTTGTGTTTTTTTTTTCTGAAATCGGTTCTATTTTTTTTTTAAAAAGATTTTTTATATTTTAATTTTTAGTGTATAAAAGCAAATGTCTGTTAGCAAGCATGTCAGAAAGCGTTTTTGATGCAATAACTTAAAATCCCGGAAAGTATTCATCGATGAAAATCTAGTAATCATGGTTTTCCGATTTTTATAAAAAAACGGAATATTTTCTATCAAGAAAAATTATTTAGGACTACCTTGGCATCTATAGCAATATAACGCAGGTCAAACCAACCAAATAAAATAAGCTTTTTCGAAGGAATCGGCAAAAATACATAAAAAATATAGTTTTTTCCACATCATGGAAAAAAATATGGGACAACCTCTGAATGTACCTTAATAGAACACAATGAGCCGTTTTCGAGAAATCGGGGAATATACATAAAAATATACAGTTTTTCTCGATTTTCTGAAAAACAGTATTTTTCACGATATAGAAAAAAATATGGGACCACCTCGAAACTTACCTCAATAGAATAAAATTTAAATCATTCAAATCGAACAAACCGTTTTTGAGAAATCGGTGAACATACATAAAAAAAACTCAAAATTAAACATAAACCTCCTTCTCTTTTGAAGTCGGTTAAAAAAAAATTTTAAATGTGTCCTTTAGGTTCAAAAACGATCAATTCCACTTTTTAAAATTTTTGAGTTATGTATTAATTGATTTCGTTTCTTTCCATTAAACTGAACATATCAGTAAAATAAAAATTTAAAAATGTTTATCTATTTCTGAGAAAATTGGGTGACAAATTCCAGTTACGATTCAAAAGCAATCTATTACGTCATAGCTTTTGAAACAAAACAAAGCTATTCCATTTCAATTGTTTTGCAATCAAAAACAATCTATTCCAATAAGAATCATGTCTTTAAAAAACATAACATGCCTATTCCAAAATATGCGTTTGGCACCGAAATCCTTTATTTCAAAATATTCGTATTCAAATATCAGTCGATCGTGATATTTGTTTTAAAGTGGTAGATTTTTTATTGCAGCTTGCATCAGTTTTTATATCCATTATCCAGTAAGTAAATGCTAATCAGTTTGTCAGCGAACAGCCGCGGTGTGTGATTGAATCCGATTGAATTCAATCTGGCAAAGTTCAAGCGGTGGGATATCCGCAAGAAATAGGTAGATTTCGTTGTCAGACAGATTTTTGTAGAATCGGATTAATCAGATTAGTTTACGTAAACACACTAATTACAAACAGAATTATCAAACAAACTTTACAAATAAAATTAATTATGAGGAAACGTACAACTATGCAACTTAGGAACGTTTTCTTCTTTCAGCTTCTTTCAGAACGTCAGCTTCTTAAAATCAACAAAGACATATCATATTATTCATTGTTTCAGGAAAAAACCAATTTTTGTGTTCATTCATTTGCAATAATTAAAAATTTTTCATTTTTACCGTCATTTGAGATTTTTCGACCATTTCCAAGTTCTTACGTGAAGAAAAACTGATGAAAACTTTTGGTGGTGTTGGTTTTTGTTGGAACCGATTACTTTGGAGCCCTTCACTGCAGATGTTTAGCATTTTCAAACAAGAATAGAAGTATACTCAAATATTTAATATCCAGCAATTTTGTTTCAAAATTTTGTCCCAAACAGGCGTTATAATGCTTTGATTTATACAGCTTTAAAGCTCGAGCCCCTTAACTGGTAACCGGATTTGGTCAGTTGTACGGCCAGTAAGAGATTATTTGCCCCAATATTTCCAGAAAATGTTTTTGGTGTAGGTTAAAAAATACGACAGTGAAAGTACCGCAAAATTTCGTTGTACCTGTACATTGTTGATTGCAGATAGCTAAAAAGCTTTTTATTTCAGTTATCTGGTTTTTTGAAAAATGATAGAAATTTACGTCCTAAACAGCCGTTATAACACTTTGATTTGAACAGTGTTAAGGCTCTAGCCTCTTAACCGATACCCGTTTATAGCCAGTTGTCGAAGTTATCCAAGAGATTGCTTGCCACAACATTTCCAGAAAATATTTTTGGGTCAAACAAGGTCCAAAAATGCCACCATGAGAGTGCCGCTAAATGCCTTTCGTTTATCATATATAGTCATATATAGTTTTTCATTATTATTTATTTTAAAAAAGATATAACATCTATAATACAGATATATCAAAAATCAATATTTTGTTTTATTGCATTATCTAAAATCAACCAACGTTGTAAAATATTCTTGGTTTCGAAATTAGAAAAGTCGGCGGTTTGGCAGAAAACCAAATTATCAATCAATACGATAGTATTTCAAAATGTAAGTTTGAAAAAATACATTTTCCAATAGTAATAAGTTATAAACGAACTTATTCCATTGTGTAAGTTTCAAAACGTCTCTATTCCAAAATGTTTTCTAAAATACCAGCTTAACTTGACTACCTACTTTATTTTAAACTTCAAACAAATTAATGGAAAATCCCTAAAGAAACCAATTAAACAATAAAATCACCGAGTTTGTAAATTATTTCAAAATAAAAAGTTTTTTTCATTTATCTTGAAAACTCGTAAAGTGGAATAGATCGTTTTTGAACCTAAAGTACACAAATATCCATTTATTTTTCTTCTGCCTTTATTTGACTGAAACAACTGAATAGCCAACAACAATTGCATTCAATTTTTCAGTTGTATCAATTGCTTCAGTCAAATCGAACACAGTTAAAATCAATGTAAAACGTATTACGTACCATGTTCTGATTTTTAAACGAACATAAAACGATTATTTTAAAACAAATACATCTTTAGTATTTACTTCATTCCATTTGTTTTCTTGCTATTGTGTATTGTAAGTGAATATTTAATGCGTATGTAGTGTTAAATATAAAATATAAAAACATGTATACATTGAATATTATTGGGTTCTGTAAAAATTACGAACATTTTGAATGCATTTATTCTATATAAAAAAGTTATTCTCCTTTTTGCTTCATTTAAGCTGCGTATATGAATTATATATGCGAGACAAGGAATTGGGTTCGGTTGCTTTTCTGTTCATAAATCTAATGAACATGAATTTGAGGGGAAATTATTCTTTGTTGTGTATTATGCAGTGTAGATTAAATATGTTATGGCTTACACAAACAATTGTATTTTTTTTCTATTCGCTTATTAAAATATGAACATTTGTTTCATTTATTGCAAGAAAAGTATTTCTTTCTTTTTTAATATTAAAAGCTGAATTTATTTTAGTTAGCCATTTTGAATATTTTATGGATTTCTCAAGTCGTTCGGCGAACGACTAGAACACCCAGAGAAAACCCCACTGATATATATATATATATATATATATATATATATATATATATATATATATATATATATATATATATATATATATATATATATATATATATATATATATATATATATATATATATATATATATAACGATATGAGGTATAACGGAATTTAGCGGCACTCTCTCGGTCGCATTTTTCGACCTACACCAAAATAATTTTCTGTGAATGTTTCGGCAAATAATGTCTTGGACAAGTTCGTGAACTGGCCATATCTAGGTACCGGTTAAGCGGCTAGAGCCTAAAAAGTCGAATAATCTAGGGCGCTATAACTTCCGTTTGAATAATAATATTTTAATAAAATTTAAAAATATTGAATATTTGAACCTTTTTTTATCATTTTTATCCAGATGACAACTTTGGCGTTTCAGGTTCCTCAAAAATCAGCTGTTTTAAAAATTTACTAAACTTTGCTGCCCTAGATCTAGCTGAAATGGCCAAGCTCATATTTGAAAACTTTTTTTCACGTATTTAAAATATTAATCTTTCCAAAACTTTTAAAAATAATAGTTTAAGTCTAACGGTTGAGACCCTAGGGTTGTTGAAATGAAAACAAACGCAAAAGACAATGCTTTCATCATGTTTCAGTTTATGTTATTTAAATTCATCTTAACTTTTAAACATACTTTTCAACTATAGCCTCAAAAAATTTCAGCTTTCTAACCCAAAAGGTTCCATTTTTATAAGCATTATAATGCAACCCTTACAAGAAAAATATCAAGCCATTTAATACCATAGAAAAATTATCAAAATCTCTTTTGTTTTTATTTTTTTTTACTAAGTAACCGTTTGAAAAAAGATTAAATAAGAACAAAAAACACAACAACAAAAGATGATTTTGAAATAAAATTGTTTGATAATGTTTGATTATAAATTATGTGTGATGGTATAATTGTAGTTGTGACGTAGTTCATTTGATCTTTGGTGGATTTAATATGTTATTAAAAGTAGTTTAAACCAACTTAGATAAAACTGTTCCGAAATTGTATTGATGGAGTTAGTTCGGATAATGTATTTAATTTGGTTTGATAATTTTTTTGAACTATTCTGTTTCTACTTATATTTTTCATTTAAACTAATCTGACTTATCTAATTTTATTTGGACACACAACCGTCTGACCCCGAAATCTACCTATTTCTAGCGGATATACCTGCCGTTGGGATTTTTTTGATGCAATTGCTGTCATCAGAGGTTTATGGTCAGTAAAGACCAAAAGCTGCTAACCTTCAACGAAATGGATTTAATCAAAATACAGATGGATTTAATCAAAACAGTTTTAAGATCGACAATGCAGATTTAAATATTTTATATCTCAATGTGCAAAGTATTAGAAATAAATTATATGACATTGAAACGTTACTTAAAAGAGGATGAAAATTTTTAGTCAAATAGTGGAAGTTAAGTTAGTTGATAAAAACATTAATATTATAGCAATTTACCGATCTCCAAAAAATAATATTACCAGTTTCTTCTCTTTGTTAGAAAAACTTTCATACAAATCGGTCGAACATAATCATAGGTGATTTTAATATCAATTTGTTAGATTCCGTTGATGTGTCTGTTTTAAGCTATATGGCTATGTTAAATTCATTTGGACACGTATGCCTGAATAAAATAGCTCGAAATGCTATAAGTACTTTGATTGATCATATAATCACTAACTTATCAGTGTATTCCTACGAGTTAAATACCGCAAGCTCACCACTTTCTGATCACAAATAACTTTTTCTTTAAGATAAAAAGATACAATACAAATACCAAAAAATAATAATTCTGTTTTATGCAGAACTTTAAGTTATGATAACATATTTAGTAAGGCTATATGGAAAGAACTGCTAAAATCGTCTAATGTAGATGAGTTTGTTTGTAATCTAAAAGAACTCCTTAGAAGAAATACCAGTACAGTGGTAAAACAGTCAAATTCTGGCAAAAAATTTACGTTATGTAAAGGAATTATTGATTTGATTAAAGAAAGAAATAGACTTTTTAAGCTTAAAAATAAATACCAAAATGACGAGTATCTGTCGACAACGCCCAAAACGTTGAGCTCTTTGGTTGCCTCAAAAATTAAAAGCCTAAAACGACGCAGCTTTGACAACTATATTAGTCAATATTTGAAAAAACCTAAAGAGCTTTGGAGCTATCTTAAAGAAATAATTTTTAATAAATCAAACACTTCTACCCAAGTTTCAGCTTTAAGATTCCCAAATGATCTTGTAACAGATAGTAGTAAAATTGTACAGATTTTTAGTGAATATTTTGTCACTTCTGGACTAATATTAAGTCATCATTTTCCACCATCTACCACAGATGATTTTTCATATTTTAATTACAATATTAATCAACCATTTGAACTAGGGGAGACAAATGATAACGAAGTAAAAACAGTAGTTCTTAGTCTGAATTTAATGACCGCAACCGGGGTAGATCATATTTCAATAAAAGTTTAAAGTACATTGTTAATAACATTAAACATCTAATAGCAGCATTTCCAGGTGTTAATAAAATAGCTAAATTGGTTCCTGTTTACAAATCATGGGATCAATTGGACTTCACAAATTCCCGTCCAATCTCTATCTTACCGGTCATATCTAAAGTGTTTAAAAAAATACTTTAGAATAGACTAAACGAATTCCTAACATTTAACGATATATTAAGCTGCCTTCAATTCGAATTTGCTTCTAAATCAAGCACAACAGCCGCTTGTTTAAATTTAATGGATTTTGTAAGCAAAAGTATCGACCAAAAGTTTTTCAGTCTTTGTTTGTTTTTAGAGCATTTGATACGATCAAACCTAACATCCCATACAAGGTTGTACAACTGGTCCAGTGATGGTCCATTACTGGCAACCAGTAATGCAGCACTGGGCGAGTACTGGCAACCATGACTGGGCCATTAACATAATTTTACTGGATGATAACTTCGGACAGTAAATGGTTGCCATTCATGGGCCAGAGAAAAAGCAACAGCAATAGCCCATACAAGGTTGTACAGTTGGCCTAGTAACGGGCCAATAATGATGACCAGTATTGTAGTATAATGGCCAAATACTGGCAACCATGACTCGGTCGTTAAAAAAAATATAAAATATTATCATATGTAAATTTTAATAAATTAAATACAAATAATTTAAAATAAAATAAAAATGACGAAAAAAATCAAAACTCCCCATGAAGGTTAGCAGCTTTCAGTTGCAAGAATGGCCGAGTACTGGCAAACATGACTGTCAGTACTCGGCCATTAAAAAAATATATAAAATAATGTTTTCATACGTAAATTTAAATAAATTATTTACAAAATAATTAAAATAAAATAGAAATGAAAAAAAAATTAAAACATTTACCAACCTTTTCAATATTATCATAGTCTTTCAGCCGAAAAGGTGACAACTAAAGTATTTATAAAATTTTTCAAACTATGTATTTCTAAAAGGAATAATACTCTAATGAAATTTTAAAAAAATGACATAGATCGACAATTTCATGGCTGCAGTACTGGCCCAATAATATTAGCCAATTAATGTTAACCATAAACGAACCATTGCTTGACCATTCAAAGTAAACTGCACCGGCAATTTTCTATAAACGGTAAATTGGCCGATTCATGGTTACATTAATGACACGATAACAATAGCCAAGTAATATTTACCATTCATGGGCCAGTGCTTGGCCATTCAAAGGTAACAATATACTGGATATTTTCTGTAAACCATAGATCGGCCGATGAATGGTTCTAGTATTGCCCAATAGCAATAGCCAAGTACTGTTAATTAAACTAAAAACACGGGGTTTACTGATATACAGCTTAAATTATTTGAAACCTTTCTTGTCAATAGAACACAAATAGTAGAAATCAATCATCAATTAAGTAATGCGCTTAATCTTAGCCTAGGTGTTCCTCAAGGGTCAATTCTAGATCCAACATTGTTTAACATTTACATCAATGACATAACGCTCTTTCAGTTGGATTGGAAGGGAAAATACAACCGTATGCGGATGATGCCGTAGCTATGTATAGTTCAAATTCTTATTATTCTTATCTTTTAAATTCTTATTATATTTATCTTATTATAATTATCTAATTTGCAAGAGAGTATAAATACTCTTAAACAATGGTTTTATATAAATCATTTAACTTTAAATCATTAATAAACCAAACAAATAAAGTAGGCTGCCCAATCAATGCCTGATCCGGACTAGGGCAAACCTGATCAAAACCTTACTTGAGCCCTGACAAATTTCTGCTATATATAAAAGCACTGATCGATGTGAGTGATATGATGGCAAACGCAAATTAATAGAAACAAACATAATTTAAAACTTACGATTTCCTTTGACGATGTATGTTAATTCATTTAACATAATTTAATAATATTCGCCAATTGTATAAAAATCTTGCTTAAAATAATATCAAATTCAATGTTGAAACTTCCAAAAAAATGTTTGTACGATATGAAATAACAGCTTTGTAGAAATATATGTAACGCTTATCCAAATTTTATAAGAATATCACAATGCATGTACAGTGTACACAATCCAACATTTATTTCGATTTCATTTTTTTTTTCATATTTTAATGCATATAACGGATGCAGTTTAGAATATTACTCGTCCGATGAATGCAATTTGTTGAAATTGTAACACTAATCTGAAATACTTTCACGAAAACAGCAAAATTTTAAATTTACTGGAACTACCGGTGTCGTTTATTTTACGGCCTTGAGGTCGTTTAACATCCCAATCAGGGTTTGTCGGACTTTGAAATACGGCCAAGCACTAGCACATTAATGGTTAACAGGACTTGGCTATTGTTATTGGGCCAGTACTAGAACCATTCAGCGGCCGCTCTATATGGTTAACAGAAAAGAGCCAGTATATAGTTACCTTTGAACGGCCAAGCATTGGCACAAGAAAGGTAAACAGTACTTGTCTATTGTTATTGGGCCAGTACTGCAGCCATGAATTTGCCAATTTATGTCATTTTCCATAAATTTCACTAGAGTATTATCCGTTTTAGAAATATATAGTTTGAAAAATTTCACATTTATAATTTAGTTATCGCTTCACGGCTGAAAGATTATGATAATATTGAGAAGGTTGATATATGTATGTTTAAAATTTTTTTCATTTCTATTTTATTTTAATTATTTTATAAATAATTTATTTAAATTTACATATGGAAATATTATTTTATATTTTTTTTAATGGCTGAGTACCGGCAGTTGCCAGTGATAGATCATTACTGAACCAGTTGTATGAGAAGTGTTATTTTGTATTTAATTTACTAAAATTTACATATGATAATATTTTATATTTTTTTAATGGTTCAGTCATGGTCGCCGATCCTTGGCCATTACTACAATACTGGTCATCATTATTGGTTCGTTACTCGGTCAACTGTACAACCTTGTATGGGCCATTTCTGTTGCTTTTTCTCTGGCCCATGAATGGCAGCCATTTATTGTCCGAAGTTATCATTCAGTAAAATTATTTTAACAGCCCAGTCGTGGCTGCCGTTACTCGCCCATTGTTGCATTACTAGTTGCCAGTAATGGACCATCACTGGGCCAGTTGTACAACCTTGTATAGGAGGTGCATAGCTCCAATTTTGTTTCAGCGATCTGGCTTGTCAATTTTCATGCTCACTTGGTTTTCAAATAATTGTGTTAACTGTTTTAAAAACTTGAATTCTATATTTTAACACTATATTGATATTAAAAAGTTTGTAACTTGTGATATATTTTTACGTGTAAACGGGGTCACCACTATTATGTTTACGGTTATATCTATTTTATATTATTTAATATAGTAAACAAAACTAAAACTTTCAGGAATATTATCACAAGTTATTTATTCAATATAGTATTTAACAATTTTATGATGTTTAAAATGAAACTAGATGAACTTAATTTGACGAGTGGCAAAATGTAATTGCATTTCTTTTTATAATCATGAAACCAATTTATGTATCTGATTCACATATACATAAACCAAGTAATCATAATTTACAGCTAATCGATTTTACCAATTACATAAATCAAAATTAATTAAAATAACAAAAAAGATTTTTATTACAATACATCAAGGAATCGATTTTTATTTGTGTTTTAATTGTTAGTGCATATATGCCAGCACAGCTTTTTTGGCAAGAATTAAAACAGTTCTGCATGCCATGTCACTTCCGGTCCAGTATATAAGTTTTATAATTTTTTATTTTCTACAGCAAAATGATCGTCTGTTCGCTCACTTCAGTCTTCGTTCATGGCAGGAACAGATAGGTTTGTTTTAATATTTTTTTTGTAAGTGTTTTGTAATTTTTCTTTTTTCTTTTATTTTGATTTATGTTCGTAATAGTTATTTAATTATTAAGGGCAGTAAGAGTGTTTTACCGATTGAGGATTTATGTTTTGAGATCTCGACTTCGTCTCGATCTCTAATATACTCGAAATCGGTAATACTCTTAATGCCCAACATGCTTATTATATTTTTTGCACGATCAATAAAAATTCAATTAAAACTATTTAAACAATAAAATTCATTTTTAAGTTTTAATGTTTTAAAGAACATCTCTTAAAATTTCAATTCAAAATAGTAACTAATAATCATATTATTCAAAATAGTAAGCTCTGTGTTTTATCATATTTTTATAGGTTTTTTGTTGCAAAACTACCTTTCATAGAATATTTTTTCAAAATAAATTGCTTTTTTCTACTACCCAACATAAAAAACCTACTTTCGATGTTTGTTCACTGCATCGAAAATTTCTTTTTCGTCACCAGTGATAAAAAAAACCTATAAAATAACTTTCGTAACTATAGTGACAAAAGTAATTTTTTAAAAGCCATTTATTTTCCAATTTCTAGACTAGAATAAACCATCCTAGACTCTAGAGCACCCGTTAAGTGAATCAATTGATTGAATGAAATAATTTTGTTAGTGTTAATTTATCTCTCTTAGGCAGATGACGTTAATTTATTTTTGAATTATTTACGGACAATATACATTAAAAATGTAAAAATAATAATAGTTAAATATATAATATTCATATATCCTTTTTAAATAGTACGATAACAAACAGTTGGTGTTAAGATATTTTTTAAAAAAATTATTTTTTCGGCAAACGGCTGTAAAGTTTAACTTTACTGCCGCTTGGGAGTTAGCTAAAGTCTTACTTTTTAGCCTGACTGCAGCAAAAGTAACGTCTAGCGACAGCAAAAGTAACGCCATTTTTATTTTATGTTACGGAGGCTGTAAAGTAGCATTTGTTAGTTTGTTATTTTTTTCACACATATTGTATAACCATGACAACAAAAAATAAGTTGATTCTCATGTTATGAAATTTTGAAAACGCTGCTTTGATAAAAAAATTTTATTCATACAAATTTAAATGTTTTTTTCTCTTTTTTGGAAGTAATAGCAGTAAATTCGGAGCTAAAGTGACTTTTTGTGTTTCGTCTATAATTGTCAATAATTGTCAAACTATAGACTCAACACAAAAAGTATCACTTTAGCTCCTAATTAAATAATGTACTATATATTGTATTTAACAAAAACGAAAAATAGTATATTTGTCGGAGCTGATTGTTGTCTTCTAAATAGGCTAATGTCAAGTTTAAGTACATCAGAAATTTTTCTCTTTGCGTTATTCCAGCTTTCACTCCATAAAAAAAATAGTTGATCCCGTTCAAATAATTCATCCAATTCAAAAATATCTCATTTCTTGTTGATTCGTAATGAAGATTGCAAAATCATTTATTTTCCTTTATTCCGTAATTTTTATTTCTTTCTGTTTTAACACCAATGACGTATTACAAACATTTTTAACATTAACAAATCAAGGTTATTTTTAATTTTATAAATTCAAGGAAAATTTCCTTCGTCACTACATATATGACTAATTTAACCTTTTCTTTGTTTTAACGATTCCCAAAATTTCACTATTATTTTTCACAAGTGATTATTATAAAAAAATGTAATGATAAACCATACAATCACTTTTATATTGAAATCATATTGATTGCATTTTTCCACAAGTGATTATTATAAAAAAATATAATGAATAAAACATACAATCACTTTTATATGGAAAATTATATTAATTGCAATATTTTTACTATTTTTACTTTGACTAGATGTGATCTTTTTAAAAATCAAAACCGGAATGAATCTCTGTTATCTCAGATTTTTAACATCCAAAAAAACTGATTAAAAAAAAATGTGATTTTTCTTTGACATCTTCTAATGAAAAAATGAAAATCGTGCAACACCAAGATTCAGCAAAAATTAGTAACGACATCTGTTCGTTAGAAATGAAAATAAAATTGGTACGTTCGTTTATTTTTATAGTATATTCGAAATTTAACTAGCCGTTAAGTGTTAGAAAATTTTAAAATTATTATTAATGTAAAAATGAACTGAAACTATTGAAATAAATTTTTATTGAATTAAAAAAAGAAGATGAATTGATTTTATTATTGTTTAGGCGAATATAGCGGACGTTACATATTATTGAATTAGGAGCTAAAGTCGTACTTTTTGTGTTGAGTCTATAGTTTGGCGGCCGACCGTAGGTAGGCCGACAATTATAGACGAAACACAAAAAATCACTTTAGCTCCGAATTCAATACACTATTTTTTCGGCAAACGTTTAAATTTGTTTAAAAATATGAAATTAATGCATCATAGTACATTATGATGCTAGGACGTAAAGCTAAAGATTTTGGACGGATGTGGAGTTTGCAAATCGAGGCGCTAGCCGAGATTTGTACCCACATTAAATCCAAAATAGCTTACGCCCGTGCATCATATACTATTTTTTATTCGCCGCAAGCAAATTATTTAAAAAAAAATTTGTTTATTCTAATTTAAAATTATAAATTTACTTAAATTTTAAAATAAAAATATGTGGAACAAGGAACCGTTGACAAAATATTTTTTATTTTTTCCAAATTATTATAAAACCATGACAACAAATGATAACAACTATTTTAATTGGATAATGAAATTTTGAATTTAAGGGTTGCTTTGATAAAATATTCTATTTTTCATAGAATTTAAACAAATACAAATGCTTTTTACTTTTTTGGACGTAACTATGACAACAAAATAAATAGTTAAAAAGTGACACTTTAAGGCCGCAAATCACAGTAATAAAGTACCACTTTAATATGTAGGCGAATAAAAATTTTTTTATAAATATGTTTTAGGTAATAAATTTTCTGAAATTAATTTTTATTGATTTTGATTCATTAAAATGAACTGAAATGCATTCTGTTTTGAACAAATGTGTTTCACGATTCGTTTGTGCGTAAAATATATTTTTGGACGATGTAATTAAAACATGTGATTTAACTTTACAGCCTCAAAATAGGTCGTAAAGTAATGTTGGTGTGTCAGTATACCTTATTCAGCAGTCTTGGCTAATGGTTAGTTTTTAGCTTCACAGGAAGTTCATGGTGTGATCCCTATAACTTATAAGGTCAAACTCCCATCCCACTAGATGTATTTTTAATTTTTTCTATCAATTCAGTTAGAAACTAAGGAGGAAGAATATCAAAAACACACACATGTAAAGAAAAAAATGTGCAAATTATAATTCTAAAATAAATTTTGAAAGAAACCTGAAATAGTGTTCTTTAATATAATAGAACTAGCAGACCCGGTGAACTTCGTACCACCTATAATTTATTTGTAGAAAACTTTTGATCAGCGATTGTCAATCCTAATCGACATTCTACCTTCAATTCATTCATATTAATAATAGTGGCTGCATAGTTTGGTTGGAATTTTATTTGGCTATTAAACGAAACTATTATTTATTATTATATACATTTATTATTAAACAGGAATACAATTTTTTTAATATTATCTAAATGCGATATGCTGAACAATATTTTTTGCTAATTCCTGAGCGGAATACACGAACAAACTTGAAGGTTTTCTAACCTTCAAACACGCAACATATAATTGATTATGCGAAAAGCATGGGGTTTCTAGATCCAGCTCACAAATTCACATTGTTTGAATTTGTTACTTATTAATAGTCATTACAAATACCAATCGAATTGGAAAGTATAAACTTTTAAATAGGATGCTAGTCTAAAGGCATCATTGGCAAAATTACAATTAAAATAACAATTTCACCTTGAAACTTGCCGTTTAAAATGGTATTGACATTTCATAGCAAAATAATTGGTGAACCAATCTTCAATCGAAAATTATGTGGTGACATTCTAGTTAAAACCAATGAATTCAAGAGTTCAACAGGATAGATGAACATTCCTCAGGATTGACAAATCGGTTTGAATGATATTTCATTGCCAGGCAATAACTGTTGTATTTTAAAATTGATTGCGTCGACATCTATAATTTTTGCGGCCCAAATAGCTCGATAATTAATTGTAAATTTGGAAATATATACTTTCAAAAATTTAAAACTTTTACAAATCATGCTGCAATATATTAGCATATATACCAAGTTTCGTCAAAATCCATTATCAGAAACTGATGTATAATTAAAGTTTCAAATAAACAGATCCTCAAGAGGCCCATAACGTCATTTTCCAATATCGTCCAGAAACTAATCAGTTTTTTGTCCTTCCAATTCAATTCAATTCAATTCAATTCAATTCAATTCAATTCAATTCAATTCAATTCAATTATCAGGTACAAATGTTATAGATCTTTAAAAAACCGGAGTTCTGGAGACCCCCATGCCCCTCCAACCCTTTGTCCAATGTATTCAAAAGCTTATCAAATCGTTTTTAAATCTTTTGTATTAACTTACATCAACGTTTTATGAAAATCGATTTGTAACTGTAGACTATAGTAGGGATAAATCCTTTAAAAAAATTTAAAAAAAACTTTTTAACCGGAAGTGACAAATCCAAAGTGGGTACGCAGAAATATCGGAAACAGTACTAAAACCTTATACATATATCAAGTATCAATAAGATTGAAACCCAGGATTAGAAGTTATTGAAGTTTTAAACTTTCAGGTGTTCGGGAGACCCCCCGCCATTTCGTCCAATTTTATCCAATTATATATATGAACCATTCTTAGATCAACCTTATTGCACACACACTTTTTCATAAAAATCAATCAAGCCGTTAAGGAGGAGTTCAGTCACAAACAACCGAACAGAGAAAATATATATATATAAAGATATATAAAAATGTGTTATCTTAAAGGCTCTCTTAAAGGAGGAGTTCAGTCACAAACAACCGAACAGAGGAAATATATATATAAAGATATATAAAAATGTGTTATCTTAAAGGCTCTCTCAAAAAACATTGTCATATTAAGTATCGAAAACATCATTCAGTATAACATTAAAAGATCAAATTTAAGGTATTGAATATTTGGGATTTGTTAGCTGATATGTTGAATCCGGTATCTGGTGTCTAGTATCTGGTATCTTGGTATCTGGTATCTGGTATCTGGTATCTGGTATCTGGTATCTGGTATCTGGTATCTGGTATCTGGTATCTGGTATCTGGTATCTGGTATCTGGTATCTGGTGTCTGGTATCTGGTATCTGGTATCTGGTATCTGCTATCTGCTATCTGGTATCTGGTATCTGGTATCTGGTATTTTGGAATCTGGTACCTGATATCCGGTATCTGGTATCTGGTATATGGTGTCTAGTATTTGGCATCTGGTATCTGGTATCCTGGTATCTGGTACCTGGCATCTGGTATATGTTATATGGTATCTGGTATCGGATATTTGGTACCTGGTATCTGATATATGGTGTCTGGTATCAGGTGAAACATTTTTTAATATGTATATTTTTTAAATTGTTTGATTGAATCCTCTTAACATGATGAAATACAATGGCGCCACAAATAATGCTGAAAGTACCCTGAGATTTTAAACACTCACATGAAAATTTAAAACATCGACATTCATTATTTGAAAGACATTTTTTATTTACCATATTAGCAACACTTACTAATGCGCATATACCTTACATCTAAAATGTCATGGTAAACGGGCAGTTTTTAAGCAACGTATTAGATAAATTAAAGATTAGATTAAAGACAAAATTCCTTTTATGAAAAAACGAGTTAATACTGAATTATAATAAATAAAAGTATTGGTCCGTAATATAGCTGTCGAACAAGTCATAATATGAATGTGAAAGCGTCTGATAAAAATAATTACTATATGGTTAAAGGTTAACCATCGTTTTATACGGCTAACATCTATTCGACTAAATTGAGAAATCAAAGAAAACATATTACTCGAAAACCAAACAATTATTTGAACCTTCTACTCTAATTTATTTTTTTATGACGTCCATTTAGTGAAATTCAAAAGAAATAATACCTTAATTTTGTACTTATTGAATTGGAATAATTTGATGATGATACCACATGTATTATATCGTATAACAAAACAAGATACAGATAATGATGAAAACAAAAAAAGCTTCAGTTTGATAAACACTTCCTCCACTCATAATTCTAGATTCGAGAATGGATATTTTTTAAATCTTCTTTACGGAAATTAATTAAATCTTTGTCGATTGTTTCGTTTGCTACAAATGGTGTTCTTTGTCTTAATAACTGTGAAGATGAACGATAGCAAGCAGAACTTATTATCATAAGAATGACAATACATATCGTGTTTCTTATATTTTGATGTTGCATTATAAAAATCAATGTTTGACGGAATACAATCTGTGTATAAAATTTTTCATTTTTGACAACAAAGGATCAACGACAATAAAAAAAATTATTTTTGCATATATATGTACATACTCGCAAATATATTCTATGAGATTTTTAATCAAATTTTTGTTGAAAAGAATAAAATTGTAAAGAAAATAGACGTAGAAAAACCTATTAATCATCCCATGCTGTTGACTGTTGTTTGTGAATTGTGATTGATGTTTAGTAGAAAAATATGGTAAAGAACATGTTGTTGATACTAAATATATGTGTTAACCGAAATATTTACGACGTGTAAGATTATGTAAAGTATAGACACTTTGTGGAAATTATTTATATCTATTAGACCCTCAACACGTTATTTTTGATTATTTGATTTTCTCTATTTTAAAGTATTTTCAAAATGGTTTCATTTTGAAAGCATTTCATTTGCTTCGCATCAAGTATCAGAATGAATTTTATGCGAATTTATTGAAGTTATACTTCTTTGCGCTCGTTGTAAATATTTTGATGGGGTGTTAATCGAGAAACCGCGTCACGCTTGTTTAAATTATATTTTAACCTTTATGCTGTATGGTAATAAAGACGAAATTAGTAAATCAACCTTATGCTGTATGGTAATAAAGACGAAATTACTAATCAATCATATTTTATAATAATAAAACAGTTATCTTTGATTAGTTATCTTTGATCAATTTTTTTTTCACTCTTCGGAATTATCATTAAAAGGAATAGTTAATGTATAATGTGACAAACAAATATGTACATTTATATGAAAATTATGTAAAATTATTTTTAACAAGTACATATTTCTAATTTACAACAAATAGCACCAATACGATACATTTAAGCATTGCTTAATATATGATTAAACAAACCTGCTTGCATTAGCAGAACTGCCCTCACATGTTCCAAAAATTGGAAATTGACGTTTCGTTTCCTCTTCTTAGAAACATTGATTAACCAAGAATTTGCACTGGAACCTTAGTACCGAAGAAAAAGATTATGAACAATATCAAAGCTACAGGTTTAAAGTGTTTTACTTATTGAGTGAAATATGCTTCTCCATTACTTTCAAAACTATTATTGTTATTGCAAGGGATCTATAAAATATATGCAAATATGTTAACAAATGGTGTGATTTGACTGTTTTAATAATAATATATAAGTCTGAATTTACAAATGAAATTAGTCTTATTATTATTTTTTCCAATTTTTGTTTTAAGTTGTGGGAAGGAATGTCGAAATAAGACGATGACTATAAAGCGATAAAACCCATTAAACGAAAATATTCACTAAAAATGGTGGTATTCTTTAACCGGCCGGCGTATGCATCAATGTAGAAGAGTATTGCAGACAATCGATAAAATATATTTGCAAATTGCAATACGACCCTCTTCAGAACAGCAAAATTTCTGGATTGATAAATGATTATAAGTCTACATGAAATAGGACGCTAAACCAATAGCAATGAACCAGTGTACCTATTTTGTATGACGAGTACGGTGGTTTCGGAGTAAGTAATTGACAATTGTGACATCCAATAAACAAATATATTTACGCTCACCTAATTGTTTGTGACACATTGAATTATTTGAATTAAATCTTTGGAATAAAATTTTAACTTTTTTCTAACCTTAATCTTTTGCCATCTACATTTATAAAAATTATTTAATTATTATTTGTCTGTCAAATGTGTTTTAATTTTAACATACATTTAATATGTAAATTTATCTATAGCTTTAGAGACATTTACTTAATGGCTTTTGCTGACTGTAAAATGATACTATTACATTTTTTTCAAACTTTTTATATACATAGTACTAATAAAATAAGTTAAATTAAATGACATTAAAAAAAACTATAGGAGAATTTACTCAAAAAAAACAGTTTTCAACCACTTTATCTGGGAAGCACGGAAATCGCCGTGCGGGTACCTTCTAGTAATTAATAATTATTAGTTTTTTGAATAATATTTTTTTTGAATAATATTTTTTTTTTATTTTTGGATAATATTTTTTTTTTGAATATTTTTTTTTTATTTTTTTGACTAAGAAAATTAAGAAAAATCGACGATTATACGTTCTTATACTTTTTGAATAATAATTTTTTTTTGAATAATATTTTTTTTTATTTATTTTTTGAACAATATGTTTTTTTTGCTTTTTTTTTTGAACAATATTTTTTTTTTTTTTGTATTATATTTTTTTCTTTTGAATAATATTTTGGTTTTTGTTTTGTTATTTTTTTTTTAATGTATCCTATCTGTCTGTCTGGGTGCGTGTGTGCGAGCGAATGGCCAAAAAAGTATAACTTCCACCGTCTGGTCCGACGCAGACCCTACTTTTTGCATATGTATCTATACTTTGCATTCAAATGTTGCTCTACTTTGTTGATGACTTAACAGCAATAAAAGGTGCCTGCATTTTCCGTCTTTAAAAAGCATTAGACTTTAGGTGCCCTCGATTTGACAGAAACAACTGAAAAAACAACAGCAATTAAATACAGTTTTTCAGTTGGTTCAGTCAAATCGAACAGGGCATTTATAAAAATCAAGAAAAAGTTATCAAAACCACTTCTGTGTCTCTCTCTCTGGCGTTACATCACATGAGGGATTTTGCCATCTGTGCAATCAGCTGAAATGCACAGATATCTATATATCACGAAGGTTTTAGGTTATTTCTTCACGTCAGCGTTTTTTAGATCTTTCTCACCGACGAACACCACCTAGTTGTTTTTGGGACACTTTTTTTTTAAAGGAGCCAATGACCAAACCGTCCGGTTAGATTTAATCAATCCGATCGGGTGGTTTTTCGATTGTCGTTTGTGCTGCGGATATAATGGTTGATTAAAGCGTTTGCTACAGTTCTTGTATGTTTAATTGTGTCTCAGGAGGAATATCATGCTCTTCAAGGTTTTGCGTCATTATATATAGTGTTTCCGTATATTGTAATCTGTCGACATTCGACATGAATATTTGTTAGAGATAAAAAATAATTATTTTTTCTACGATAGCAAATGAAAAGTCTATTTACGATAGCAGATAGCAGATGAAAAGTCTAACCCTCTGTGAAAGTGGGGTTTTTCCACTACTTTAAAATCATTTTCGCTAAATAATAAATTGCAGTTGCTATAGTATTTTCATGTAATTTTACATAGATTTTAAAACAAACAACCATGAAAAAATAGAATATGAATTTTGAATGCTATTTTGTTGATTTCTAAGTCAATGATTTGTAATAAATATCGTTATTCTATGCGAGATGGAAACGTTTTGCATTTGTGAAATTGCTCAAATTGATGCTGACGCGTCTTGTGAACAAATTTTCACTCACGAGAAAACCATGTTCTCATCTCTTGTAGCCATTGTAAAACGATTGTAATTACATAAAGATATATAGTTAGGGATTGTCAAGTTTTCCACCTCTAGAAAACGCAACATAAAATTGTTCATGTGAGAAGCAATCTGTTCTATATCTGAACCGCACACTTCTAATGACTGAACCTGAACTTTGGTGAGGATAATTGCAAATGCCAATCATTAGAAGTGTGTTCAATCAAAAGGTGTTCAATCAATTAGGTTCAATCATAGAAAGTTCAATCATAGAAGATTCAAAGTGTGTTCAATCAAGATGTTCCATTCAACCAGACTGAGCCACAGGCAACACGTGGCCGGGTCCAGCTAGTTGATAATAAAAGCTGCGTTTTTTTCATTTGGGTCAGGGTCAAGGTTTGAAAAAAACGATGTGGGTCACAAAAAGGATCAGAAAAAAAATATTATATTTTAAATTGTTGGCAATACTGAGCTGAGAAGAAAAAAAATTGTGAACTTGTAGCGCCATTTTGAAATTAAAACTCAATATAAAAAAAATTCAAAAATATTTAACGTCTCTTGAAAAATAAAACTTCATATAAGTAAAAAAAATTCAAAAACATTTAATCAGAAAGACTAATCCACTTTTTTACATTTGGCAATGTTCATTGATTATTGCAAATGGCGTGAAATAAAATGAAATAAAATAATTGGTAATTAATAAAAAATTGTAAACATCTATTCTTTAAAAAATATGGATTTTATATCGTAGATATTGCTTTAAAATTAATTTTAAGCAAATTTATTGAAATCATGTTGAAAACAAATCATATTAAAATTGATTTTAAACAAATTTAACAAAGTATCTTTGAAGGTTTTTTTATTTTGAATAAATTTTATTTGACATTTATAGTTTTAAAATGACCATACCAACCTTATAAAATCAAAACCTACGTTTCGCCATCTCTTGCAATTTTATGAAACCAAAATATTTTAGATCATTGATCTAGACCCAGATAAATATCTGGGTTATGTTGTTGTTGTTTTTACATTCAAAAAATAGACTTGATCTAGACCTTGACCCCAAATGAAAAAAACGCAGCTAAAATTAAAATTGATAAAAATGAGAGAGAGAGAGAGAGAGAGAGAGAGAGAGAGAGAGAGAAAGAGAGAGAGACTGAGAGAGAGAGAGAGAGAGAGAGAGAGAGAGAGAGAGAGAGAGAGAGTGAGAGAGAGAGAGAGAGAGAGAGAGAGAGAGAGAGAGAGAGAGAGAGAGAGAGAGAGAGCGAGAGAAAGAGAGAGAGAGAGAGAGAGAGAGAGAGAGAGAGGAGAGAGAGAGAGAGATGAGAGAGAGAGAGAGAGAGAGAGAGAGAGAGAGAGAGAGAGAGAGAGAGAGAGAGAGAGAGAGAGAGAGAGAGAGAGAGAGAGAGAGCGAGAGAGAGAGAGAGAGAGAGAGAGAGAGAGAGGAGAGAGAGATGAGAGATGAGAGAGAGAGAGAGAGAAGAGATGAGAGGAGAGAGAGAGAGAGAGAGAGAGAGAATAAAATTTAAGCTATACAAATCATTGTTTTCTTTACTTTTTTATTAATACCATCTTGGCCCTCTTGGACTCTGTTCAAAAGCGGGCTATACGAATTGTGGGTGATCGAACCTTTGACATCAAAACTTGATTCCCTACAACATCGTCGCACTGTTGCTGACCTCGTTGTTTTTTACAAATATCGTCATCAGCAGTGCTCAGATGAAATCAGCGGCATTATGCCTCAAACTTATTCTTACCCCCGTTCCACTCGGCAATCGGCTGCCGCAACCGGTGAAACGGTTAAGATCCCGCGCTGTCATACTGGCAGATCCGCAGAGAGACTTCTTTTTCCGAACTGCGTACAAATGGAATAGTTTGCCGGAACACTTAGTCTCAGGTGGCTTCAACCCGCAGATGTTTAAAAAAAAGCGTTAATCTACACCTTAGAACGCCAGTTGTTGTGGGATCCAGGTCTAGACCTAGGTCTTAAAAGGTATTTATGTGTTGTTGTGACACATATTCTAAACCCTATTACACAACACATTTTATTTAAAAAAAAAAAAAAAAAATAATAAAACTTATTAAATTTTTGTTTGCGTAAAGTAGTAAGAAATCGACATTATCGATCAAACTCAAACCAAACCCAACTATCTGTAGTATAAAGTAACTAAAATTATTCATACTCTAGTAACTTTGGAGCATCCTCCATATCATGCATTTGTCTATCTATCTGTCTATCTATACCCATGACAAAAACAAACAGAAAACAAACTAATTGGCTCGATTTTTAAAATAAGATTCACAAGCACAACTCAAAAAGGAAAAAAAAGGGTTCGATTTAGGATATTTTATAACACAAAAGCAACAAAAAAGTATGAAAAAAACCGGAAAATATAAGAAATGATTTTCTGATTAAATGTGGCTTAGATTTCTTTCAAATAAAAAAAATAAATATTTTTTATATATTTGATCCTAATCCTTTTTCCAACTTTATGAAGCATAAAAAATATCAAATTTTATGTTTTTGTGTTGGCTGCTCTGAAATATCATAATAATAACAAAAATCAAAATACAATGTGATTGCTGTTAAAGATTACGAATCAAAAGAATTTTTGTTTTATTTAAGTCAAATGGAATTTAGGGTATTCAATTATATTTTATTTATTACAATTTGAAAGTTAATTTAAATTATTTGGGATTTTGTTATAAACATTCGTTCTGTATGAATTTGTTTTAATGTATCTACATATTTTGTAGTTATTTCAAAATACAACTTTTTATGCTGAAAAATATTTAAAACAAACCCAAAATCGAATGTAATATTCAAAAGAGTGCAAGTACATTCATATCATACATCATCTGTATATATTAGCACGTGTAAATAATACTTTTTCTACCAAACTGAGTTAGCAATCCAGAGGTAGTAATATTAGGCTAAGTTTAAAGTACGATCCTATATCCTTAGTCAAAAATCTAATTTTTTTTTAAATAAAAAGTGTTGTGTTATAGGGTTTACCATATATGTCAAAACAACACATAAATACTTTTTAAGACCTACGTCCCACAACAACTCGTGCTTTAAGGTGTTGATGAACGCTTTTTTTAAACCCTCTGCGGATTGAAACCACCTGAGACTATGGATTCCGGCAAACAATTCATACAGGGACGAATATAGGACTTATAAACCATAGAGCAATTGTTATGGATTGAAAATTTTTTGCATCTATTTAGGAGGCCGAGTTTTCTAGACGCGCTTTTTGCCATCACCTTTACACGATCGTTCCAGAGTAGGTCATTTAAAACTGTGACACCCAACAAACAAATGTTTTTACATTTACCTATTGGTTCCTCACACATACATGAATAAAATGTGTTTGTGGAACTGGGTCTTTGATCTGGAAACAATCAACAGTTGTGTTTTGGTAGAGTTGAATTGACCAGGTTTTGGTCACCTCAATTGGCAACTATTTTTAGGTCTTTATTCGTTCGTGCATTTTATCTTTTGAAGGAAGGGGCTCGAACGACTTGTGCAGAGTACTATCATCTGCAAAACTATTTGTTGGGTTTCTGGTGATTTTCAATTATTCGTTGATATTAATCAAAAATAGGATGGGACAATACTGAGCCTTGAGGTACACCAGCGTTAATTAGTTTAGACTCAGATGAAAATCCGTCTAAGGAGACAAAAATGTATCGGTTAGATAGAAAATATTCCAAAAAATTAGAATAAATCAAATATTTAAACTTTTTCTAAATTCCAAAAATTCTTAAAAATTCAAACTTTTCCAAAACTCTTAAAAATATTGCAAAAATCATTACAAAATCAAAAATTTAAACTTCTTTCAAAACTCCAAAAATTATAATAAATCAAAAATTAAAACTTTTTCCAAATTCTAAAACTATTGCAAAAATTATTACAAAATCAGAAATACAAACTTTTCAAAATCCAAAAATATTTCAAAAACTATAACAAATTCAAACATTTCCATGTCCAATTTCATTTTCAATTATATTTACGTCTAAAAAACAATTACATTTTTTTCCAAAAATTGGCTAAAAAATAAATGAAATAATTTTCTGACACACTTGAAATTATTTTTTTGACAAACTTATAAACCATAATTCTCAATAATAATAATAAAATTTCATTTCAAACAAATAATCAATTTAATTGTTTTCCAAAAAATTGGGTAAAAAAATAAATAAAAATCTTTCTTTTGACACACTTGACAACATTTTTTTGACAAACTTCTAATGCAATAATCTAGATTTTGATCTCACATACCAATCCCTACCATCAAGATTTCTCCAAATTCAATGTTCCTAATTGTAATCACTTAAAATGAACGTTTTTTAAGCCAAAAATATACAAATTTGCTGTTTTGACACACTTAATGATTTTTTTTACACACTTCCGGCACAGTTATCGAACATAGCGTCCTTTCGGACCTGTCCCTTGAATGTACCTATTTTTAAAAAAAAAATTTTTGAAATCCCTCCAGCGGTTTTCCCTGCAGAGTAGGTAATGACGGCTAGACGGCCGGCCGGCAGACAGACATACATTTTTTTTTTGCTTTTTTAGAATTAGTAGGTCCTAAAACGTCGAGAAATGCCAAAAAAGTGGGGGTAAGAACTTCACTTTTGGCTCATGAATGTAATACTTAGGTCTTTTAGACCGAAGTAAAAGTAATTTCTGGAAGACAAATCTTTTAAACCATTGTATTGAAGCCATCACCGTGTAGTTCAAAATTTGGAAAGCGTGTATACGCAACACACTCATGAATGAATTTGCATACGCCTTGGTGGAGTTTGAAAGTTGATTCAAGTTTATATTTGGAATTAAGCGATTCTATAGAAAGAAAATTTTCAGAGACTTGTGTTTCTGTAAGAATTAGAGTGTTTGGTTTGTCGTGTTCAAGATGATGTTGCGAGTGGTCATGGTTAGCGTTTAATCCGCAGATGTTTTGAACATGTATTTTATTTTGATTCATATGTGTATTGTCCCTACAAATACCGTGGCATGCCGATTTATGGACGGGTGAATAATTGTTTTGTTGGGGCTTAGATCCTTTGCCTCGGTATAACAACACGTGCCAGCAACCTACATATTTTAATTATCACCAAACAAAATACAAATTCTAAACAAATATTTTAATAAAACACTATATATTTCACAAATCAATATTCTATATTTTTTTCTTTATTAATAATAGTATATTCTTCAGCGATGCCGAAAACAACATACTTTGAAGCGAGAGGACAGTTTATCAGCCAAGGCGATAGCCGAGGTTGGTAATGGTCGCGAGATTCAAAATATGATTTTCGGCGAGTAGAAGACTGTACTTTTTCTACTACTTTTTTAAAAATTATTATTAATTATTAAACATTTTCATTTATAATTACATACCATTCAAATTTCAAAACACACAATCATCTTATTAAAATCTTTAAATTTATATTTATATTTCTGCTATTAAAATATAGATGACTCAATATGAATAAATTATCCAATTTCTATGTCATAAACAAAACCAGTTACAAGCCTGATTGTCTTTTCGTCCAAAAATTCATCAACTTTATACATATACATATTTTTATTCTATTTACAGTACAAAATTCTATATTTTTATTCCATTTGGAATTTGGTCTACAAAGTCCCTAAAATCATTAAATAACATATCTTTAAAGGTTTATTGTATTTTGCATTTCGCGTCTAGTAGGCTTAGTTATAAGACGGTTTTGTAATAAACAAAATCAAATTAAAAATCTTATTATTATTTCTAAAATAAAAACAACAGTTTTGATTTAGTTTTTGTACGGGGGTGACGTTACGTAAATTCCTGATATATTTTAAAACAACGTAAATTATTTTATGTAAATAAATATTTTTTTTTCATTTTTCTTAAATAAATAGGTGAAATAATTTTTTTTTAAATATCTCAACACCAACTGTTTGTTACCATACTATTTAAAAAGAATATATGAATATTATTTAGTTAACTATTTTATTTTTACATTTTTATTGTAAATTGTCCGTAAATAATTCGAAAATAAATTAACGTCATCTTCCCAAGATTAACACTAACAAAAATATTTTATTCAATCAATTGACTCTCTTAACGGGTGTTCTAGGATGGTTTATTCTAGTTAAGAAATTAGAAAATAGATGGTTTTTAAAAAATTACTTTCGTCACAGAGTACGAAAGTAATTTGTATAGGTTTTTTTATCACTGGTGACGAAAAAGAAATTTTCGATGCAATGAACAAACATCGAAAGTAGATTTTATAAGTTGGGTAGTAGAAAATAGCTATTTATGTATTAAGGGCGTAAAGTATGCCTTTTCCACTTGAGAGTGAAATTGTTGCTCGAGGCGTTAGGCGAGAGAAACAATCACTTGAAAGCAAAAAAGATAATTTATGCCCGAAGTGCATACAAGATTTTTTGTACGAGTAAGATTCTGTATTATTTGCATAAATAAAAATACATATATTTACACAAAATAGTAAAATATTTTTTTAGAAATTATTTTATCCAAGTTTTTCGAAATAATAGTAATAAAAATAACTTTAGGCATTGTTATTTCAATTTTAGGCATTGTTATTTTAATTTTGGCATTGATACTTCAATAGGAAAAAAGGCCTGCTTTACGAACAATTCTCGAATCGCAAAAGTGAATTTTACAGTTTACTCGTACAAAATAGGAGATTGTATTACTAGTGCGAATGCGTTTTCCAAACAAGAGTTAGTTTGCCGCACGACCGTAGGGAGTGCGGCAATTACTCGCATTTGGAAAACGCATTCGCACTAGTAATACACACTTTTTTTTGTAGCAAATGCATAAAATTTATAAATATTTATTTAATTGTTAATTTAAGCATTTATTTAACAAAGTTATAAACAAATTTGAGATATTTAAATAATTAAAGTGCGCCATCTTCGTTGTAATAGTTGTAAATTATAAGAATGCAACTACCGGTAAAAAATAAGCATAAGAATCCAACTACCGGTTTTATAAAAAACATAGTAATCCAATAAGAGCTGTCAAAATTGTAAACTTTGAAAACCCAAATAAATTGTTTTTTCTTTGCAATTTCAAATGATGCAATCTGTTTAAGTTGTTCAATTTTTACTTTGCCCTATTTGACACGATTTTTTTGTCTGCAGTTAAATTGTATGGATTTCATCACGAACCTAAAATCCAAGTTTGTTTCAAAATTATTTTGAGAAAAAAATTTTTTTAAAATAGTTTTTACTCAAGAAAACGGTAAAAAAATTCAACTTTTGCCAATGGATAATAGAAAATATATTTAACTACATTTGCATTGTGCTAATACTAAAAATTAATAACAAAAAGTTGCTCAAATCTCAAGTTTTTTTATGCACGCCCGCTCATAGTATTACCAGCACATTAAAAATATAATTAGAAAAACTTTATTCAAGAGATAAATTAAATACCCAAGATGTTTGACGAACAAAAAGAGGCCAAAAAGCACTATTTTAAAAAAAAGATGCCGGACACATTATTCACCTCTTAAAAGAGGACGTCTGGTCACCCTAATCGAGCATTACTGGACATGTTCCAGTACGTCATAACTTGATAGATCCATAAAAATTTTCGTGAAATACAATATTACAAAACTGATCTTTCTGATAGCTTTTTATTTTGAATGCTCTGAAAAACGTGCAACTTATTTCTAAGGTGACAAGAGTCTTCCAAGTAAAAATTATATAAAACTGCTTTAACTGTTCAAGAAGTATGGATTCCTTCGATTTTTATCCCTATCAAAACCATATCTATCTTTATGATATTTAAGAATGTATTGGAACCATTTAGGAATTTCGCTACGATGTAATTTGATGAAAACTTTTTTCTTTGTTTTCCTTGCAGACCTCAATCATTCTCATTCACACCTTAATATAAAATTACTACTAGTTTATACAAACAAATCTTATTTATTCTATACAAGTAAAACTATGACTTTATGCTTGGAACAATCTCAAGCCCCAATATTTACCCGTTACAGGTGGATTGCGCATATTTGCTTTACCACTTTCAGACTTAAATCCTTTCTGTTGTACTACCATATCGTCATTGTTATGCCAGAGTCACGAATGTGCAAAATTGTAGTTTTGAGATAATTGCATTTTAAAGTTTGCAAACGCTACTAAAATTCAGTTTTTTATTATATTATTCCAGCAAATTTTTTATTCAATTTGCTGGAATAATAAAAAACAACAAAAAAACTGAATTTTAGTAGCGTTTGCAAACTTTAAAATGCAGTTGTCTCAAAACTACAATTTTGCACATTCGTGACTCTGGCATAACAGTGACGATATATGTATCAAAAGGTTTATTCTATTTTTTATTTTTTTAAGTTTTATTAAAGAATGGATAACTAAGCAAAAAATCTTATCATACAATAAAATATGACATATGCCAATATTTCATGATAAGATGAAGAAATAATAACAAAATAATAAGTGAAAAACAAATTGTGAGAAATTTGCAGAAAACAGAACAAAACTAGTTGTCAATAATTCAGCTGATGCAGCGCACCCCAGACGCACCGCCACAAAGCCCACACATAATTATATTTTGCCCTGATTCCTCGAAAGAGCAAATAAGCGGTATTACTACGGAACGCTGTCCAGCTAAGATATGGGAGTGTTGCCGTTGACTAATTAAAGCTCGTCCGCCAGCACCCTAAGATATCATCTTGGCTAATAATATCTGCTGCCATTGCCCGTGGTATGTGATATCTCACGCTAACTCATATGTCAATGGCAGGGACTGGAGTACGCGGGGTAGTCAGACCCGTAGATCAACATTGATCATAATCGATCAAAATTGACCCCTCCTGCTGGGTAAATTAAATAATTAAACAAACCAAATTAAATTAGTCGGTATTCAATTAAAACAGCACTTCTGCTGATAGCATGGTTTAGCTTAGATGAACTAGTTCCTTTGTAAATAAAGCAATCAAAAATAGCACCATATATTTATATAAAAAACAACTTAACGTGAAAATTAAACATTTGAGAACTGAACTAAAACATTTGAAAATTAATTAAGAAAGTTTTTCACTGCAACAAACTAATCGGAAAGAAAAATGGCAAACAAAAATGCTTTTTCCTTCTACCCCTATTTCAAGTGCTTACATTCCTTCCTCTAACCAGGAAGGAAAGTCATATTTTCCTCTCTAGGGAGGAAAAAGGAGGAATAGTTTTAGGGAGGAAAAGGGAGGAAAAGTTTTAAATATGTTATAAGTGATGAAACTTGTAAATATATTATACCGAAATTGTTTTCGTAATTTCTAGAACATCTTGCAGTCTAGAACTTCTGCAGCCTGGTAAAAATGAAATATAAATGTTACTTCAGCTTTAGGTTTTTAAATTAAGGTTTTAGCTTTAGGTTTTTAATTATATCCTTAAATTCGTTATTTGTGCTGTAAATAAAGTTTCAAAAAAGGTTCAATATAGGGTAGGAAAGTGTCTTTAAGTAATGCAAATAGCTATTTTAGAAGCTTGAAATTTGAAGAAGAAATCTTGAAAAATTAATTTTCTAATTATCAGTAGAAAATTAATTTTTCAAGCTTTCCACTTCAAATTGTTCAAGCTTCTAAAAAAAGCTTCTCTTTTCCATTTTTCTAATTTTAGAAGCTACTAATTTTAAGCTACCATTTTTAATTCTTTAAATTTTCTAATCCTTTATTTTCCAATTTCTATTATTGTAATTATCAAATTCTCAAATTTTTTGTTGTTCTAATGTTCTTATTCTTGTGCTTCAAAATTTCTTGTTTTTTAATTTTCTAGTTTTCTAATTTTCTAATTTTCTAACAAGCTAAAACTATTTTGCATGCCTAGCCTTTAATAAACGATTTCAACCTATGGTTTATGATTAGTATATCCGCTATATCCTTATTTACAATTTGTATGCCGATCTTACTCGTCAATTGCAAAATTCCATCGGGTTTTTCAGTATCTGGTCAGTGCAGCGAGTTGCATCTTTTACATCAAAATTTCCAGAACGAAACTGACCAAAGTCCAAACAATTCTCGGACGTGCATTCACTTACAGTATCCTGACCCTAACCTTCAAAATTTGTTTTCCATGTTTGTGCAGCGTTTTTACCTTTTTTAGAGTGAAAAACTTTTTCTTCCAGAGGCGTTAATTCGTGTTCTTGAGATATTTAATTTTAAAGATTTTTAGTCCCATTAAAATTCTAATTGTTCATTATTTTCTCGAACTTTAAAGGTTAAAAATTGTTGATGATATAAATTGTTCGAAAAAATAATGAACAAGTAGAATTTTAATCGGACTAAAAATCTTTAAAATTAAATATCTCAAGAACAAAAATTAACGCCTCTGAGTTAATTTGACATATTTTAGAGTAAGGATAGAAGTATTTTCAGAAAAAAAATTAATTAAATTCCAATTGATCTTCAACCCTAGCGCCATCTTTAAAAAAGTTTTTTTAATATTTTTATTTAAAAATTAATTGTAAAAATAATTAATTAATTTTTTTTCAAAGGACTATAGCCGGAACGGTATAGCCGTTCTTGAGCAATTTAATTTCAAAGTCCGATGTAACTTCCGGATTGGCAGAATTTTCATTTTTCATGCATGTTTGGGTGCCCCCTATGCTCAAACTAAGCACTTTAAAAAAATTTAAAATAAGTGGTATTTTTATTTTGTCCAAACTACTTACATGTCAAGTTTTAGGAAAATCAAAAATGGTCAAGTTCAAATTTCGACTTTTTCACCTGCGTAGATCACGTTTTTCATCATAAATGACATTTTATAGTTTAATGATAGAAAAACTATCATTTTTGTTATTCCTGTTCTGTTTTTATATTTTGAAGCATTAATTGAAAATTCAGTCCTAATATTTATTTTAATTTTTTTTTCAGAATACACAGTAAAGAAGAAGAACAGCTTGGCCACACAACAGTTCGTCATAAAATTGTTGTTATGGGTTCAGCAAAAGTTGGAAAAACCTCAATTATTTCACAATTCCTTTACAATAAATTTTCACCGAAATATAAGAAAACTGTTGAAGAAATGCATCAAGGCAATTTTTCAGTATCCGGTTATAGTTTAACATTGGATATTTTAGATACATCTGGTGCATTTGAGGTAAGTTATTACCTCGATTAATATACATTATCTAAAATCAATTAACGACCAAAACAGTTATAAAAAGTTTGATCATATTAAGATATATTATTATATTATATTCAGACCAATCGAAACTGTTAGTAAACAAAACAAAAATTTACTTATGCAAGAACTTTCGTTATCATTTCAAAACATTTTCAAGTATCTTTTACACTAGGGGGTATCCCGCGGGCTCCGCCCCCCCCTCCCCCCCGCCCCTCCCTCCTTTCCCCCTCCCTACGCACACCAATACACTCTTGCTCTTTTCATCCGGCTTTGATACAACTACTAAGTACTATCCATCATAATCCAACCTCTTCTAATCTATTCTGTGTGTACCTTCTGCTTAACTATAATTCTACAAAAACCATCGTGAGGTTAACGATAAATTTTTATACGATCAATGACAAATGGTTGAAAATAATAATAATAAGAAAATACTGAAATAGCAGCTTTTGTTCTTCTATATTTTATTTGCAGAAAATGAAGCTATGCAAAAATAATGATGGAAAAAAAATATTCTATGATTTTTACATCGACATCGACATTTTTACATTTACATCGACAATGACAACGAAATTTCGTACTGAGTTTCTTAAAGTTCATTTTATTAAATCGGTTTAAATTATTAATGTTTGAAAATGTATATTATAACCTAAACTGTTTTTTGTATAAAAATATCAAATGTTTTCAACCTACATTGTTTTTAAAAATTGTTAAAAATCTATATTTTTCTATGCTGTTATGTTCGCTGTACTAAAGAACAATTTTCTGGTTCTGACCCTGCCATAATAGCGCTAGTATTTTACGAAATGTTGTGTCAAAAAGTGAGGAAATAGACCTTTAATCATGTACTTTCATCAATTTGTTTCCTCTTTTCTTTTTTAATAAACTTATTATAAAAACCATCTACCAACTTTACTATTTAATGTAAAAATTATTCCTTTAAAAAAAGGTTATTATTCCTTTAAAAAAAATTCGATCTACTTTTCATAATAAATATTACATATCTTGTGACTAATTCAAAATAAAAAAGGTTTTATTAATAAAACATCAACAAAAATTATAAATATATGTATTATGTAACTTAATTAAAATAAAAAAATTAAATCCCCTAAATGCATTCTATACTTAACTTTTTAACTAACTATAAAGAACTACTTTATCGATAATTCTAAGTATCCAAAAACAAAATTTTATATAAGTTTTATTTATATATGAATTATTTATTTATATGAATTCATTCATGAATAATAAAATAAAAAAGCACAATAATTTTAAAGTTATTTAAAGAAAATAATGAATTTATGAATAAAAAAAAACAATTTTAATGTTATTTAAAATAAAAATTTAAAAACTGCATTATCGTAAAACGAAATGTATGTATGAATATGAATAAAATAAGAGTGTGTAAAAAAACAATAATTTTAATGTTTTAAAAAAAAAAAATAAAAAAAATTCGCAATATTCAGGTTTCGAACTATCAATCTATAGATCATCAGTCGAGCGCGCTACCAATATACCAAATTGAACTATATTTGAACTATAGACTAAAGGATAGATAAGGTATCCGTTACGCTCGTATAGAAGGATAGACGTACGGCTATTATATTATTGATTAATCGTTATAGTAATAACGGTCAACTTTTTCTTATACTTAAAAGACAGAATGAATTTCTATTTCATTTAGAGAAAAGTTTTCAAAATATTATTTATCTTTAGCTATTTTCTTCTATTAATTTCAAAGGATGTGAGTTAAAATTTCCGTAAACAGGAAATTGATATTATTTTTTAAAATATGTATAAGCTGTGCGAAGAAAGTTTAAGAAATATGCAAAATCAAATGGGTTGACGAACAAAGTTAAAGTTGTTATATGTACTAGATCGAATGTATGAATTGGACGCAGGTGTCGTGGTTTCGATTACCACTAACAAAAAGTAAAAGGTACAAATGAATAAAATTGTATGCATTAACATAAACGTAATGACAGTGTTCATTTTATACAATATACAGTAATAAATTTTAATTTAAATTTTAAAGTTGCTATATAAGAGTGAGGACCTTTTATAACTACACTACACAATCCATCCATTTTTTTTATTTATATAATAGAACACTGAGCTACGCTCATCTAGTAATTTACATATCATATTTATAATACATTTTTACGGATGTAACCCATTGGTTAGTCCAATTTACATTATTTTATTAAGTATGCTTTTGATTTTAAGATCAAATCTATAGTGGCTTCGTTCTTTTAAGCCTTCTGTCAGCAACGGGCACATCCATTAGCTGGCGTATTTCAATATTTTCATGTACGCGAATACGCGTGGTGTGTTTAATTGCAAATTTTTTATTTCATCCTTCACGAACTCTATCTTTAGGTCGCTATGGAGGTCTTCTTTTTTTAGGTACCACGGGGCATTAACAATGCAATGCAGGACTTTGTTTTGGAACGACTCGATACTCGACTTGACTTGATTTTGACTAATTGTTAATCTGTAGCAAAAGCTTACATTGTTAACGAGACAAGAAAGAGTGAGTATTACATATTTGTGACAAAATAAAATTTATTAAACACTAAACCAAGCCAATATATCTTTACTCTAGCCGGACTAAAAATGGCCCTTTTTGTTTGGGTTTATTTTACAAAAAAAAGTCATATGTGTATTGCATTTAGTTGTCATGGTAGCATTCCCAAAAACTATCAGTTTTTGTCCTAGGATCAAGGAACAAATCTATATAATCTATGCAAAACAAAAATCAAAGTTTGAATAGGAAATGTATTATTATTTGAAAAAAGTTCAATATTTGGATTGCTTGGATTTAGTTTGAGATGTAAATTCAATATAATTTAAACACTGAATATTTTCAAATTTTATTAAATAATAGATTAGATAACGGTTGGAGAAAAAATTAAATGTTTTACTCGGACTAAAAATGGATTATGGTACTCGTAAAATTGCGGTACTCCGTTACTGCGTCGCACCGCAACCTTTTCACTCGCCCCAACATCCATCATTTTTTGTCATAGAGAAACAAATAACTATTTTATACGGGTACACCATAAAAAAAAACAAAAAATTACGTAAATTTAACGATTTTCTCAAAATAGTATATTAAGAAACTAGTTTCATAATCGATTTTATCGCACGCAATCTGTTTAGAAAACGACCCGCGCAGCGGGGAGTTTTCTAAAGGATAAGTGCGATAAAACGTCTTATGAAACGAGTTTTTTATACCATTTGTTCTATTTTGCATTTTTTGTCTTGAAATTTTAAAAAATATGAATTTTATTAAAAAATAGTCGAGTTGAAATTTTGTTATTACTAATTATTTTAATTAATTAAAATATTTAACACTAATTTAGATATTCTTATTAATTTTGTATGGCCAATGCTTAGATTATAAAATATACAGGATAAGTAATATTTTATATATTTTGTGTATGTACACTATAAAACTATAAAAAAATTGAAGCTATCTTTTAAATTCAAAATTTATATTGAAAATCATTTCTACAAAAGAAAAGGCTCCTGTAAAAATAAACACAAAAATACAGGATCCCATGCAGCATTTTTATCTCTTTCCATTTATAGAAAAAAAATATATTTTTTCTACTTCAAGCTACGAAAATGTCATTTTAATATATAGTAAAACCTATGTGAAAGGGAAACTTTTTCTAAGTAGTGACTGAAAATGTTTTCAGTCACTAGGACTGAAAGTAAATAAGTTTCGGTGGTCGCCTACAGGTGGTGGTTAGTGTAGTGTATGGCTACGTTTATACACATACATTTAACAATAAATGAAATCAATTTGGTGTAAACTTACCTTCATAAAAATTAATCTATTACTTTTATATTATGAAATAAATAGACACTTCCGTGTAAATCTTTAAATACAAAATGTCGTGTGTTTCTTTATTTACAAAAACAATTAAATTTAATATGTTAGTAAAAACCTCACAATGGCGACGAGCATAAAATCTTAAATAATAAAAGAAATATTTTAAGCAAATCATAAAAACAAAAGTGAAATATTAATAAAAATAACCAAAAAAATGACGGAAGAAAAAATTTTCACCACGTCACGTCAACTGGAAGAATTCGTTCCAGAAAACGACGAATGGATTTTATACCAAGAACGAATGCAGAATTTCTTCATGGCGGGTAAGATTGACACCGATGAAAACAAAAAAATTTGGCTATTAAATTCCGTGGGAGCCAAAACTTATAAGTTGTTACGTGATTTAGCAATTCCAAAATCACCCAACGAAAAAACATATGCAGAATTATGCGAATTACTAAAAAACTATTTTACAAAACCTATAGTAACTTTTATGGAACGTAAAATATTCTACGAAACCAATAAAACATCCAGTGAAAGTGCAATGGAGTTCATGGCTCTTTTAAAAAGACTTGCCGGAAACTGCGAATTTGGAGCTAATCTAGAACCAAATTTACTAGACAAATTTGTCATCAATTTAAACAAACGCACTTTCGAACGAATTTGCGAGGAAAATCCAGCAAAAGTAACCTTAAAATGGGCAGTAGAAATTGCGTGCAAGTACGAGACGCAGACAACGGAGGTCAACGCAATAAATTTCAAAAAAGGCAAAAGAAGAAATTATCACACAAACAACGCGCAGGACAAGAAAAATAATTACAACAGCAACAACAACAATATGTGGAAGACAACATCAAACGTCAACGATATGAAACCAACAATCAAATGCAAGCATTGCGGCTATAAAAATCACACCAGCAGCGAATGCAAATATGCAAGCGCAACCTGTGTGAGATGTGGAAAAAAGGGCCACATCGCAACAATTTGCAAGGTAAAAAAAATCAATGAAATAAAAGAACAAATTAATTTGAATTTTAGCAATAATTTTAGCAACACAAACATTTATAGGTTATATTATCCTATTAATCAAAATTCAGTTTTTGTTGATGTCAAATTTGACAATGTAAATTTAAAATGTTTATTAGATAGTGGAGCAGGAGTATCGTTAATTTCCGTAGACTTATTTAACGAAAAATTTAGAGAATTTGATTTATCTATTAGCGAAACAAAATTAAACGCATTTTCGGGTCACGAGATTGAAGTTGTCGGTAGTTTCACACCTAAAATAACTTTCGGAAACAAAGTTTGCAATTTTAAAATATTAGTCGTAAAAGCTCGCGATAGTACACCAATATTGGGCATAGACTTTTTAACGAAATTCGATATTGTATTCGCACAAGTAAAAACAATAAAGGAAAATAATTTTAATTCTTCTTTAGACATATTACTAAAAAAACACAACAATTTATTTAACGGGAACTTCAGAAAATTCGAACTTAACAAAATTCAATTAGAAGTAACACCGAACAGCATCCCAATTTTTAAAAAACCTCGACAAGTTCCATACGCATTTAAAGAAGCGGTAGAAATTGAACTTGATCGATTAGAAAAGTTAGGGATAATAACAAAAGTGGAAACAAGTGACTGGGGTACACCTTTAGTACCAGTTCTGAAATCAGACGGTGGCATTAGAATATGCGCCGATTATAAAGTCACCATAAATCCATATTTAATTGATAATAAACACCCCTTACCACTTATTGAAGAAGTGTTTAATAAATTACAAGGTGGACTACAATTTTCAAAATTGGATTTAGAGTCCGCATACAATCAATTTGAGCTCGATGAGGAGTCTTCAAAATTAGTAGCTTGGAGTACTCATAGAGGAGTATACAAGGTAAATCGCATGCCTTTCGGTATCAAACCGGCAACCAGTATTTGCCAAAAAGAAATTGAAAAAATACTTTTAGGATGTCCGGGATCGGTAAATTTTTTAGACGATATTGTCGTCACAGGTCAAACTCGCGAAGAACATTTGAAAAATCTCGACTTAGTATGTCAACGTCTTTCAAATGCAGGTCTCAAACTCCGAAAAGACAAATGCGAATTTTTTAAAGACGAATTGAAATATTTAGGGCATACTGTATCTAAAGATGGTTTGTCAAAATCGACAGAACGCATTGATGCAATCATTAATTCACCTATTCCTACTAATGTAACAGAAACAAGAGCATACTATGGTCTAGTTAACTACTACGCAAAATTTTTGCCAAACTTAGCACAAAAGATGCATCCTATTTACCAATTATTACACAAAAACCAAAAATTCGAATGGAATTCATTGTGTCAAGAATCTTTTGACAAATTAAAAAAAGAAATTGTTAAAAATGTAGTTTTAGTACATTTTAATCCTTCAATACCAATAGTATTAACAACTGACGCTTCAAGTTACGGTATTTCGGGCGTCATATCTCACATATTTCCGGATGGTATTGAAAAACCAATTGCTTTTTGCAGTAGGACACTATCGAAAGCAGAACAAAATTATAGTGTCATACAAAAAGAAGGCTTAGCCATAGTTTTTTCTATTTTCAAATTCTATCAATATCTGATAGGTCAAAATTTCACTATTAAAACGGATCACAAACCATTATTAGGTTTATTCGGGGAAAGCAAAGGTTATCCACAAATGGCAGCCAGTCGAATTCAACGTTGGGCAATACAATTGTCCGCTTTTAATTACAAATTAAAATATGTCAAAGGCCAAGAAAACGTTGCAGACGCCTTATCACGTTTACCGTTACCACAAACTAGTGAAAACCCAATTGAAAAAACATATATAAATTTCATTCAAAGTAAAAATATTTATATTGACTGTGAAAACATAAAACAAGAAACTGAAAAAGATGAAATTTTATCTCAGGTTTATCTTGCAATTAAAGATAACAATTTCAAAAACCTAAAACAAGAAATCTTTAAACCATTTTTAAGACGTAAATCAGAACTAGCAATTGAATCTGGCATTCTGATGTGGGGTCACAGAGTAATCATACCTCGCGTTTTACAAAAGAGCATGTTGAATAACATACATGAATCACATTTAGGTATAGTAAAGTGCAAATCTATAGCACGCTCATACCTGTGGTGGCCTAATATAGATGCTGATCTAGAAAAAATGATCAAAGGATGTTACGCATGTATAAGTGTTCGTCCAGATCCTCCAAAATCTGAATTAGTACCTTGGGAAATAACTAACAAAGTTTGGTCGCGAATTCATATTGACTATGCAGGTCCAGTCAATGGGTATTATTTTTTAATCATAACCGACTCTTTTTCAAAATGGATCGAAGTATTCAAAACAAAAGTTATTACTTCAGAATACACCATTTCCAAATTACGTGAAACTTTCACACGTTTCGGTTTACCTGATCACATTATTTCGGACTGCGGAACACAATTCACGTCAGCACTTTTTTCGGAATTTGTTAAAATGAACGGTATCCAACACATACCAACTCCTCCAGGTCACCCAGCTTCTAATGGAGCTGCAGAAAATTCAGTTAAAAGCTTCAAAAAAGGTTTAATGGCGGTTCTAAAACATTTAGAAAAAAATAATCAAAAACCTGATGTGGACAAAATTGTTCAACAATATCTATTTGATTATCGCATTGCAAAACATTGTTCGACAGGAGAGTCACCTGCGGTAATAATGTTTGGTAGACCAATTAAAACCAGATTTGATCTAATAAATCCTCGTACGTTAAGTACCGTCGATACAAATCCCTTAAATAAAAAAGTCAGTAATTCGATCGCAAAAAGTCAAATAAAACAAAAGAAAGATTACGGTGGGAAACGTGCAGTGCAATTTTTCTTATATGACAATGTCATGATACGAGACTATCGTAATCCAAATAAGAAAGAATGGATGCCTGCGAAGATAATTAAAATTTTAGGTAGTCGAACTTACTTGTGTGAACTGAACACCGGTAGAAAAATTAAACGACACATAGACCAAATCACAAATGGTCCATATTGCGATAACACAACTCAATCTAGCGACGAAAATAAAAATACGTTTGATTACGATTCAATTAAATTAAAACGAACTTTTTCAAATAACGATAATATTGAAACAACTGTAAGTAATAATGAATCTACACAAACTGGACTAACGACAAGTGTCGAACAAAACAATTCAAATAATTCAGATGAAGAATTTTTTGATTCGGAAGAAATCAATACGAGTATATCACCAAATAATTTTCTCGGTTTTCCGGAGATATTTCCTATAGCGGAAAGACAAGTTCGTCCAGTTCGGCGTAGAAGAGCTCCAATACGTTTAAGTTACTAAAATATGAAAAATGTAACAAACAATTAATTAAATAGAAGTTAAATAAAAATTTATGAAGGGAGTATTGTAGTGTATGGCTACGTTTATACACATACATTTAACAATAAATGAAATCAATTTGGTGTAAACTTACCTTCATAAAAATTAATCTATTACTTTTATATTATGAAATAAATAGACACTTCCGTGTAAATCTTTAAATACAAAATATCGTGTGTTTCTTTATTTACAAAAACAATTAAATTTAATATGTTAGTAAAAACCTCACAGTTAGTTAAAGGATTGAATAAATAATTGAATATTTGAGATTGAATTTGATTTACTGTTTCTGTTGCTGTGTTTATTTCTGTCAATATCGCAGTATTTTGAAGGGATTTAATATTTTGAATATTTTGATCGAAACTAATCATTATATCAATTGTGTGTAATTAATTAATTAAACTAATAATGAGTGTGTTTTTGTTCTATATCGGAGAAATCGGAGCGATAAAATAAAATTTGTATCAGATATATCGTATAATTTTTTCCTCCGATAATTAACTGTCAGATATAAAATATATTCTCTGAGTTCTTTCCGCCAACAAAAAAAAAATAAAAAAAAATTATTAAATAAATAAATAAATTTTATTAAAAAAATTATTTTTATTTGTTTTTAATTGAAACTTTACCTACAATTTTTTAAATTTATACTTTTTAAACGATGACTTCAAGTCGGTAAAAAAATATCTGTAATATCTGTAAAAGTTTTTAGAGAAAATATATGAACTATTTTCATTATTCATATTGTCAACATCATTTACTAAAAACTTACAAAACGACATATCTAAATTTGACTGTGTAAAAAATAAACAATTATATATCGCATTTTTACCAGTGTAAAATAATGTTATTATTACATGCGTTCCTTTGGAACAAAATAGCTGCTCAAAGCAGATTTTGAGTAGATCACCAATGGAACGCCAAAAATTGGAAATTTTTTCAAAAGAAACCACACAATTTTATTATTATCAAAAATTTTTATTTTGGGCTGATATTTAGATCTGACTGGTCCATTTTATTATTAAAAATACCAAAACAATTTTATAACTGGTTTGAATAAAATCCAATAATAAACTGCTTTTCAACTACACAACTTGTTCGAGGTAGAGTAGATCAAAGCAAATTTGAGTAAGTTTGATTTTCAATGGAATGCGCCTATTGTGTTCGCCTGTTATTATTCTATCTGTAGGCGAACACAATAATAACATTATTTTACACTGGTAAAAATGCGATATATAATTGTTTATTTTTTACACAGTCAAATTTAGATATGTCGTTTTGTAAGTTTTTAGTAGATGATATTATCATTTATATCAGTGTTGTGAAACGTTACTGTAACGTAACGCAAAAACGCAAAACCGCAATTAAAATTTCGTACTGTAACCAAAAACGCAAACGATATAATTTATATTAACCGTAACGAAAAACGTAACACAAACGCTATTTTTTTTTTGGTTATTACGTTACATATATATATAATATATTAGTTTTATTATTATTATTTTTTTTTAAATAAAAAGTGCTGTGCTATAGGGTTTAGAATATGTGTCACAACAACACATAAATAGCTTTTAATACCTAGGTCCAGACCTAGGCCCACCACAACTTGCGTTCCAAGGTATTGGTGAACGCTTTTTTTTTCAACCTCTGCGGATTGAAGCCACCTGAGATGGATTCTGGCAAACTATTCCATTTGTATGCAGTTCGGACAAAGAAGTCTTTCTGTGATCTGCCAGTATGACAACGTGGGATCCTTATAAACATGGAGCAATTGGTATGGAGTGAAATTTTTTTTTTTTATTTTTCAATTATATCATATTCATAATTTTTAATTCACTAGATTTGAATATTGAAAATTTTGAATTATATATTAGAGATTTTTTTGAACACAAAATCTTTTGTTTTGGAGGCAAAAAATAAAAGATTTGGATCCAAATATTTTATTTTTTGTTTATTTTTATATTTTTTGTTAAAGAATGGATAGCTAAACAATAAATCCTATAGGCTATATCACGTGGAGGCTCGTTTCTTCGAGCAAGCAATAGTGTGCCATTAACAACGAATATTCCATACCTTAGATTGAGGGTGCTACCGAGAACTGAATACAGCTTACCCGCTAGCACCCCTAAGATATCACCTTGGGTAGTGATATCTCTTTGATATTGCCAGTGGAATGTGATATCTAACGTGAACTCGTATGCCAATACCAGGGACTGGAGTACACGGGATAGTCATATGCTTAGATCAAAAATGTATAAACAAATTATTAATCAATAAAATCTGATCCCTCCATGCGATTCTGATTAGTGCAATCTTATAGTAATTTTGTGTATTATGTAAATAGCTAATTTCTATGTAATTTATTTCCCAATTATTACTTTTATTTATTCAAGAGTGATGTATAACGCAATCGTAACTGTAACCGAAACGTAACGAAAACGTAACGAAAAACGTAACCAAATTAGCAGGTCGAAACAATAACTGAAACGAAAACCGTAATTTTAATTTGCAGAATAACGAAAACTGAAACGAAATTAAATTTATTGCGTTTCACAACACTGATTTATATTTATAAGCGTAGAAAAAATAGCGTTTTCTACGCGTGGTAAAAATGTTTTTGTGTTCCCGAACTTATTCCACTCGACGCTATCGCGTCTCGTGGACAAACCGTTCAGTCATGCAAAAAGAGACTTTTTCACCACTTGTATAAAAATCTACTAATTATTGTTCTATTGCCAGAAAGAAGTAACTGCAAAACAAAATATATTTTATTTAATTTTCATTCTAAATTAAAACAAAATCAGAAACAGTAAATCAGCAAACAATATCCATTTCACTTTAAATTTAGTTTAAATGAAAATAAAACCACAGCGTACATGATAAAATTTTAGTTAGGATCAAATTTTCAGTTTTAATATTATCAGTTTTATTTAAATCGAAATACTTTTGAGAAAAATAAAATAAAAGTAAATAAATTTGAGCATTTTCCGATCGGCAAATATGTAAAATACAAAACATCTACATAAGTTTGTTATTTCGTAGGCATGTTTGGTCAAGATACGAAAAACCTTAATGATATTTAAATTTCTAGGCTACTGTATCTTTTTAATACAAATGCTATCACGTTAAATTCGCACACTACTTTATCTGTATCTATATCTATATCTATATCTATATCTATATCTATATCTATATCTATATCTATATCTATATCTATATCTATATCTATATCTATATCTATATCTATATCTATATCTATATCTATATCTATATCTATATCTATATCTATATCTATATCTATATCTATATCTATATCTATATCTATATCTATATCTATATCTATATCTATATCTATATCTATATCTATATCTATATCTATATCTATATCTATATCTATATCTATATCTATATCTATATCTATATCTATATCTATATCTATATCTATATCTATATCTATATCTATATCTATATCTATATCTATATCTATATCTATATCTATATCTATATCTATATCTATATCTATATCTATATCTATATCTATATCTATATCTATATCTATATCTATATCTATATCTATATATATATCTATATCTATATCTATATCTATATCTATATCTATATCTATATCTATATCTATATCTATATCTATATCTATATCTATATCTATATCTATATCTATATCTATATCTATATCTATATCTATATCTATATCTATATCTATATCTATATCTATATATAAATACATATAAGCACTATTTTCGTGGTACAATTTAAAAACATTTGCCCCAACAAAGGTGTGGCAATATGTATATCGTTGGAAAGATCTTGAGCGGTAGATGTGCCGAAAAAATTGGAATGTGCCGAAAAATTTGGAATTTGGACGAATTTTTGGATAAAAATGAGGAAAAATAAGAAGGTGTGTTTTTCTGAGTTTGTTTTTTGATTATTCTAATTTTTTCAAGTTATTTGTTTCACAATTCAAAATCAATTATATCAATAAATCAAACTCTGAATAATGTGTTGTAGCTATTTTGTTGAGAGGTCTATTTAAAATTTCCATTAACAATGGCCGAATTTCGACCATTAGGCGATTATAAACAATAGGCGAGTATAAACAATTACATAAAAACTAGTTTTTTACATTGGAAATTTCATAAATTAAAATCAGAATAGTTTTTGTCTTATTTATTACTCGAGAAAGGTATAAATGCGCAATAGTTTGAATGTTTTAGTTTACATATATGTACATTTAAATGCGATCGAAAATATTTTTGCTAAACGATTTTTAAAAAAACGCAATCAAAATCTTCATAAAATACAAACATATAATTTTATTTCAGAGATCAATTCAATCAAATAAATTGTTATTGTGTTGCGCTGATTCGGGCAAATTTCACTTTTAAACGGTTTAGAAACTGTTTTAATCAATTCCAGTGAATTATCCTAAAAAATATTGTGTGCATTCGGTTGGAAAACAGATTTTGCCGTAATCGGTGCATTTCGGCCCAACATTCCAACTCATTCGGCAAAATTCTTTTCTAAACTTATTGCACAAATAGGTAACTGTTTTCTGCGTTAGTAAATAAAAATGAAAGTAATTACAAATTATTAGATTTCAAAATTACAGCATTATTTCATGTTGTGTTTCATTATGGTTACTTTGATTAAAAAACTGTGAAAACCTTTTCATAACTAAAAAGCAAGGTGAAAAACTTGGTGAAACAAAACAAGTACACAGAATTGTCAATTAAATTAAAATCAGGTTGAAATTAATAGAATATTGTTTACAACCGCAAATATTTTCACAATACTATCTAATGCCGGCCTTTTTCATAGTTGTTTTATAAAGAATTAAACACGAAGTTTAATGGAATTGGATTTTTTTTTCTGTTAATCTATAGTAGATTAGACTATATAATACAGTTGTTATTTTGGTAGCATTGATAAATCCGGAAAGAGCAGTTGTGACTTAATAAATTTATGTTGAATTATTAAATTTGTTTCTTATAAAAAGTGATTTGTTTTTCTTTAAAACCATAACTACAACAAACGATGGAAAATAAAGATTCTACTGGTTTTAGAGAAACTACTATTAGGGTAAATCCATCGAATCAACCTAGTCAATCAACAGGTACATTGTCAGCAACCAATCCAACTATTGGTCGAATGAATAATGATCAGATAGGCTATGGTGTTTCTATTAATCTTGGCAATTCAAGCCACACTGGCAGCTCTCAAGAAGCCCAGATTATTAAAACCGTTACTCAAAATCCTTAGTTGAACAGTGAAAGTGCAAGTCCAGAAAATCAAGTATAAGAAATTTAGTAAAACAAAGACAAAACCAATAAATGTAAGTACATATTGATGTTGATGTTCCAAACGATTGTGATAATATTCAAAAATACTTTTTATTTACTTCCTCGCACAACTTTAGGTTTGTTGCAGAAATCCTCATGACAACTCATGGTTTTATAAAGATTATTATGATAAATTTATATTGACACTCAGCCCTCAGGTATTGATATGTATCCTATTTAAAGTGAAACGTTATTAGTGATAGACTTTTCTAAATTCTATATAACAATAATCTATTTCTATTTATTAAAATATAAATGTAATAAATAAATAGGATTATAAATATAAATAGGATTATATATAAGAAAAATTTAATGACACAAAAATAAATGCGTTTTATTAGTTATTACGTTTCTAATAAAACTGAATTATCTAAGCAAATCTTAATGTTTTCACTTTGTATTCTTTCAAAAAAAACAATTGCCTTCGCATCAGCATGAAGTTTACTTCGCACTGTTAAAACTTTCTGACATTTCAAAGTAAGAAAGCGCTACCTACAATAAGTACCTGAGTTATTTATTTCAAAATAAAAATCAAAGAAACCCAGATAACTAATCGATGTGTGCTAGACACTTATTATTTCGAAAATTCGCATCTTTGACGGAAGGTCTGAAAGGCCTAAGTATTACATTCATGAGCCAAAAGTGAAATTCTTACCCCCACTTTTTTGGCATTTCTCGACGTTTAAGGACCTACTGATTCTAAAGAAGCAAAAAAAAATGTATGTCTGTCTGTCGGCCGGCCGTCCGTCAGTCATTACCTACGAAATCTGGAAAACCGCTGGAGGGATTTCAAAATTTTTTTTTCTAAAAATAGGTATACTCAAGGGACAGATCCGAAAGGACGCTGTGTTCGATAACTGTACCGAAAGTGTGTCAAAAAAATCATGTGTGTCAAAAATAGCAAATTTTCATATTTTTGGCTTAAAATGAACGTCATTTTATGTGATTACGAGTAGGAACATTGAATTTGGAGAAATCTTGATGGTAGGGATTGGTATGTGAGATTAAAAGCTAGATTATTGCATTATAAGTTTGTCAAAAAATGTTGTCGAGTGTGTCAAAAGAAAGATTTTTATTTATTTTCCTACCCAATTTTTTGGGAAAAAATAAAATTAATTATTTATATGACATGAAATTTTATTATTATTATTGAGAATTTGCATTATAATTTTGTCAAAAAAAGTTGTCAAGTGTGACAAAAGAAAGATATTTATTTATTTTTTACCTAATTTTTGGAAAAACATAAAACTCATTATTTGTATGACATGAAATTTTATTTTTCTTATAGAGAATTATGGCATTATAAATTTGTCAAAAAAATAATGTCAAGTGTGTCAAAAAATGGTTTCATTTATTTTTTTCGCCAATTTTTTGGAAAAAAAAATTTGCTGTTTTTATGACTTAAATGTAATTGAAAATGAAATTGGACATAGAAACTTTTGAATTTGTTATAGTTTTTGAAATATTTTTGGAATTTTAAAAAATGTTTGTATTTTTGATTTTGTAATAATTTTTGCAATATTTTTAGAATTTTAGAAAAAGTTTGAATTTTTAGGAATTTTTGGAATATTATTGGAATTTAGAAAAAGTTTAAATATTTGATTTTATTCTAATTTTTGGAATTTTGAATTATAATTTTTGATTTTGTTATAATTCTTGCAATATTTTTAGAATTTTGTATATATATATTTTTATATATATATTTTTAAAATTTTGAAAAAAGTTTCAATTTTTGATTTTTGGAATATTTTTAGAATTTTGAAAAATTTTAAATTTTTGGAATTTTGAAAAAAGTTTCAATTTTTGATTTTGTTATAATTTTTGCAATATTTTTAGAATTTCTGAAAAAGTTTGAATTTTTAAGAATTTTTGGAATTTTGAAAAAAGTTAGTATTTTTGATTTTGTTATAATTTAACAATATTTTTAGAATTTTGATAAAAGTTTTTAACTTTGATTTTGTAATAATTATTAGAATATTTTTAGAATTTTGAAAAAGTTTGATTTTATTTAATTTTGACAATATTTTTGGAATTTTGAAAGAAATATGAATTTGTGATTTGGTAATTTTTCTCGATACGCTAAATGGGAGGTTTTTGAGGAGTTTGTTGATTTTTTTTTTTTTTTTTTTTTTTTTTTTTTAAATGTGATGTGTAGTAGGCATTACAATATGTGTCACAACAACACATAAAAACCTTTTAAGACCAAGGTCCCACAACAACATGCGTTCTAAGGATGTTAATGGACGCAAATCTGTTTTTTTTTGTTTTTTTTTAATATTTAATATTGAATCTTCTTTTCACTAAATTATGTTAATTTATTATCTATTATAATTTTCCGGCAACTTATTGATGTTTCGTGTTAGTTTTGTAATAAATTTCTAAACAGAGATAAAAAAATACTTGTACTTTAACAAAGAGTTATGTTTGATATAAATCGCTGCCCAAAACTAAAAACCATGTCCTCATAAAAGTTTTTTGCCGAAAACTATATCAAAATCCTTAACCCAGACCGAAGTCTTGATATCTCAGAGCTGTGAGATTTCAGCGTCCCCATATTTTCTGGTTGAAATTGGTATATGTAGATATAGATAGAAAGGAAGAAAGCAAAGGAAGATGGAGGAGGAAGAAATGATTTTTTCTATAATAGCATATGAAAGTCTATTTTCATTACGCTTAATCCCTGTGAAAATGTGGGTTCTTTTCCACTAGTGTAAAAAGAATAACAAATTGTAGTTGTTATTAGGGCGGGAGGCAGCGTTGCATTTTTGTTAGTGTTTTGATGCCGTTTGATTTTAATTTTATTGGATAGAACAGGTATTTGTGATATAGAAAATAGAAGTCAGCAGTCAGAATTGCGGGGGTGTGGTTGTGGGGGAATTTTTAACTAGTAAAAAACGAATTCCAAATTCATTTGATTCCGCTTTAAAATGTATATGATGCATGTTTACACTGTGGAATATGAAAAAAAAAGTCATTAGTTGATTGGCGGATGGGGGATCATAGGTCAACTACTCGTATATATCTATATCAAAATGCAATATATTCAAATCATTTGATGCCAGATGAAATTCGTACAGATCACTAATAATACTATTAAAAGTATAAAAGCAACAATCAGCTGCAGTTTTATTGGAGGTAAAACCATCAGGTGGGGTATTCTTAATCGCTTTCATCCGAGCTTTATGTGTCTTTATGTGCTATTTTCCAAACTATATGTGTGTTTTAGTCCAGAAAACTTCATAGAAACTTCTCATTTTAGTCCTAATAACTGTTCCTTTCTTTTAACTGTTACAATTTTCAGAAAAACGACACTTTGCCTGAAACTGTACCTGATGATTGCCAATCCAACTGACCCTATTTGTCAAAAATATTCTAAAAATCTAAAAATCATCGTTAAAGCCTCTTAATTTAGCTTTAAATCGTCTTTTCAATATTTACAACTTTTGAAAAATATTTGGATACAAACAAAATGCATGAAAATCATTGTTTTGACACACCCAGGATATTCTTAGGGTTCCGTTTTTTAGCGAACCCTGTTGGTGGGAGTAAAACGTGTTTTTCCTATTATGTAGATTATCTCGTAAACCATAAATCCTACCCGGGTAGGAACTGCCAATGTTAAACAATGGCCCAACCACGGGCCAGTATTGGCGAGCCAAGCCTTGGCTAGTTAACTCCGGTTTTAGTCTGGGCTAGTTGTAAATGCCTAGATTGAACCAAGATTCAGTTTATTATATTACACGTTATTCACCAGCTGGTTATGCATTGTTATAGTGATTGTAAGTTTCATGAAATTAATATTTTTGAAATATTTCACGAACTATTTAATTAATGTAATATTTAATTTGCCAGACTTGACCCAAGTCTGATTTGCCAGACTTGGCCCAAGTCTAATTTGCCAGACTTGGCCCACGTCTGGTTTGCCAGTCTTGGCCCCAGGACATCATTCCAAGCTTGGGCCAGGCTTGGGCCGACTGAAAATGTTAAGTCTGGCGCAAACCCCAAAAACTGTGGTGCGGACTTGGCCCAATAGCTAATTCTTACCTGGGTATGGATGAAAATCCTATGGTAAAAACTATAAAAAATACTCATAATTATATTTATTAAGTGGTTGGCGGATGAGAAGGGGTAAAAACAAAATTTAAACACCGGTGAAACTGGGTTTCATTTGAAAGAACACCTAATTTAAGAAACATTTCAATTTGTTTTATACTTTTGCGGTGCAGTTTTTGAGTTATTACCAAAAAAGTGCAACTTTCAGACCGTTCGCCCCTCCTCCTTCTAACGTTTCGACGTTTATTGACAGAAAAATCTGAAAAAAAATTCACAGACAAGAAGTTTGGTAAATTTTGAACGAAAATTATAGCGAGGTCTCAAATAATTATATTTCTGTGTTTAGGGCGTGGGGAGGGTGAAAAAAAGTGAAAGATGAAAAAAAAGTTTTTGCACTCAAAATGATTGGTTGTCATTTGAAGAAGCACCCAAATCTGACACGCGTGCCACGTATTTGCGATCACTGGTATAAACACTAAAATTTGGTATGAAATTTAAAATGAAAATAAATCAACTTATTTTATAAATGTAAATTTGTGTTTCATATGATTTTTTAGCTGAAATTAAGAGTAAACGAATTTTAGCAAGAATATAATAAATGTTTACATAGATTGAGAGCCAGTGATCGGCAGACTTACGGTATGCTAGCAAACTCCATATTGATGTTGACGATATTGATATTGATGCTATTGATGATATTGATGTTCGCAAGTCAAAAAATGTAAAAATTGACCTTTAAAACGTGATTTCAGCATGTCTGCCGTTTTAATATTTTAAAGTATATAATTTTTTTTTATTTAATAATTCAATGCCAGACACTTAATTCGTTTCCTAGTTTTTTTTTTAAATTTCAAAGTTCGAAAATTTTATGAAAGTTTACGTTATTTCAGCAAAGCTGAAATTTGTATATGTTATTTACTAGTTCATTCAATAAGTCCGTAGGATGACACATAGATGGCGTTACTAGAATTTTTTCCATATGATTTTTATTTAGTACTAACCTTCAAACGATACGTGTATAAATTTGACAGCAATCTGACTATTTATTCGTGAGTTATAGCATTTTGTGTGAAGCAACTTTTGTTTTTGAAAAAAAATGGAAAAAAGTGAATTTCGAATTTTAATAAAGCATTGCTTTTTGATGAAAAAAATACAGTGGAAACCAAACAATGGCTTGATAAACATTATCCAAACTCTGCTCCATCGAGACAAATGGTAGAGAAGTGGATGGCTGAATTTGAATGTGGTCGTACCAGCACAAAAGATGCAGAGCGCAGTGGACGCCCAAATGAGACTGTTATTCCAGAAAACATAAAAAAAATCCACAAATTGGTTATGAACGATCGCAAATTGAAGGTGCACGAAATAGCTGACATTGTAAAGGTAGCAGATGGTAGTGTTTTTACCATTTTACATGAACATTTGGGTATGCGAAAGCTCTGTGCAAATTGGGTGCCGCGTGAGCTCACAGTCGACCAAAAACAACAACGAATTGATGCTTCGGAGGAGTCTTTGGCACTGTTAAACCGCAATAAAAGGGAATTCTATCGTAGATATGTGACAATGGATGAGACATGGCTTCACAATTACACACCAGAATCCAAAAGACAGTCAGCTGAGTGGACAGCAGTCGACGAACCGAATCCAAAGCGAGCAAAGACGCAACAGTCGGCCGGTAAGGTGATGGCGTCTGTATTTTGGAATACGAACGGAATAATATTCATCAACTATCTCCAAAAAGGAACCACCATCAACAGCGAGTATTACTGTGAACTTTTGGATCGATTGAAGGCTGAAATCGCAAAGAAACGGCCACATTTGCAAAAGAAAAAAGTGTTGTTTCACCAAGATAATGCACCGTGTCACAGATCGATGAAAACGATGGCAAAATTGAATGAATTGGGCTTTGAATTGCTTACCCACCCACCATATTCTCCAGATTTAGCCCCCAGCGGTTTTTTCCTGTTTTCAGATCTCAAGAGAATGCTTGCTGGAAAGAAATTTAAGTCCAATGATGAAGTAATCGCTGAAACTGAGGCCTATTTTGACGAGAAAGAGAAATCGTACTATAAAAGTGGTATAGAAAAGTTGGAAAATCGCTATACTCGTTGTATCGCCCTCGAAGGCAACTATGTTGAATAAAAAAATCGACTTTTGTCAAAATGTTGTTTTTTTCTTACTTATCCTACGGACTTATTGAACGACCTGTTACATTATTATTATACATATATATTTTAAGAAGCAGATACATATGTCTGTTCCAACATGCGGGCAAACGCTATAAGGCTTTCTTTGTCTGAATGGGAATGAAAGCGAATCTGTAGTCATACATTGTGAATAATTTTTATGAATGTTATAATTTATTAGTCAGTTAAGTAATAAAAATATAATTTCTTATAAGGAAATAAACAAAAAAATTTTAATTTTCATAATCATACGATGGAGAAGGTTTATTGAACATACGCTATACATTTTGAACACTTTTTCAATGATGTCTTTCTTTCCGATTGAATAGGTATTTTAATTGACTTTACTACAATTTTATTCTTCACTGGTGAAAAACACGTGAAATCAGCAAGGTCTGGAAATGAGGTTTTAATTTTGAATATTTAGGTAATGGAATTCGTTGACATCAATAAAAAAAAATTTTCTGCGTTTTTAGTTTTATTTTTTTAACCCTGTCTTAAGATACAGGGTGTTGAAAAATCAAGAAATTGCTCAACCCTGGTGTATTGAAATAGCTCTACAGTCAAAACTACTTTACTGATTTTAATGTTATATAGCTCAAAATGTAGGTATTGAGCAGAGCTAATCAAAATAATAATTCACATTATATGACCTTGAACATTTTCTCAAAGAAAATTCTCTCAAAGATTTTTCTGTCAATAAACGTCGAAACGTTAGAAGGAGGAGGGGCGAACGGTCTGAAAGTTGCACTTTTTTGGTAATAACTCAAAAACTGTACCGCAAAAGTATAAAACAAATTGAAATGTTTCTTAAATTATGTGTTCTTTCAAATGAAACCCAGTTTCACCGGTGTTTAAATTTTGTTTTTACCCCTTCTCATCCGCCAACCACTTAATAAATATAATTATGAGTATTTTTTATAGTTTTTACCATAGGATTTTCGTCCATACCCAGGTAAGAATTAGCTATTGGGCCAAGTCCGCACCACAGCTTTTGGGGTTCGGGCCAGACTTAACATTTTCAATCGGCCCAAGCCTGGCCCAAGCTTGGAATGATGTCCTGGGGCCAAGACTGGCAAACCAGACGTGGGCCAAGTCTGGCAAATTAGACTTGGGCCAAGTCTGGCAAATCAGACTTGGGTCAAGTCTGGCAAATTAAATATTACATTAATTAAATAGTTCGTGAAATATTTCAAAAATATTAATTTCATGAAACTTACAATCACTATAACAATGCATAACCAGCTGGTGAATAACGTGTAATATAATAAACTGAATCTTGGTTCAATCTAGGCATTTACAACTGGCCCAGACTAAAACCGGAGTTAACTAGCCAAGGCTTGGCTCGCCAATACTGGCCCGTGGTTGGGCCATTGTTTAACATTGGCAGTTCCTACCCGGGTAGGATTTATGGTTTACGAGATAATCTACATAATAGGAAAAACACGTTTTACTCCCACCAACAGGGTTCGCTAAAAAACGGAACCCTAAGAATATCCTGGGTGTGTCAAAACAATGATTTTCATGCATTTTGTTTGTATCCAAATATTTTTCAAAAGTTGTAAATATTGAAAAGACGATTTAAAGCTAAATTAAGAGGCTTTAACGATGATTTTTAGATTTTTAGAATATTTTTGACAAATAGGGTCAGTTGGATTGGCAATCATCAGGTACAGTTTCAGGCAAAGTGTCGTTTTTCTGAAAATTGTAACAGTTAAAAGAAAGGAACAGTTATTAGGACTAAAATGAGAAGTTTCTATGAAGTTTTCTGGACTAAAACACACATATAGTTTGGAAAATAGCACATAAAGACACATAAAGCTCGGATGAAAGCGATTAAGAATACCCCACCTGATGGTTTTACCTCCAATAAAACTGCAGCTGATTGTTGCTTTTATACTTTTAATAGTATTATTAGTGATCTGTACGAATTTCATCTGGCATCAAATGATTTGAATATATTGCATTTTGATATAGATATATACGAGTAGTTGATAGTGATTGCAAATTACCCGATTTCAAATTACCCGGTTACTCGATTAGTATTTTCCAAATTACCCGGATTACCCGGATAACCCGGGTAGTTATAAAAAAATTAAAAGATGAAAAACAATAAAAAAAACCTCACAGTAGTAAACTAAAAATTGATCATTTTTTAATTGTAAAACAATATTTCAAAAATATTAAAGCATTTAGGGTAGCTGTACTCATCCGATTTCGTATTTTTTTTTAAATTCCTGCAATAGAAACACCCGCTCCGATAAAGTGGATGTTGGCTTCACGGTCAAAAACGATTGATTTAAATTTTCCAACATTTTTTTCGCTTTCCTTTATTTACATACAACATTTTCAGCTCTTTATCAACTGTAGTACCACTGTTATCTATAGTAGATCTTGTGTAGACAGCAATACATTTTTGTAGTTGTAAATTTTCAATATTAAAATTAGCCGCATCATTATCCGATTTGATTTTTCATTGCTGACGTATTTCACCATTTAGTTGAAATTATTCGTGCGCATCCAACTACGTGGCACCGAGATTTATCTGATGACATTTTCTTGAACTGGTTCCAAACTTTCGATGACATTTCGATGCAACTTATTTTAATTATTAGCTTAAATCTTAAATAAAAACTTATCATAATATATTTACCGTTTCTATTTTAAACTAAATATAAACAAATAACCAGTGAAAATCCTTAATTTTGTATGACATAATTTTAATTTTAATAAGAACCAAAATTCCATAAATTTTGTTATGTGTCCTTCGTCGTTTTTCTGTTGTTTTTGTAATCCAAACAATAATAATTAACTAGAGGGCAGTTTAATGTTTACGGATGTGGTTGGTTTAATGTTTACGGTTTAATTTTTATGGACATATTGCAATTTGTATGGATAGAATAGAATCATTTGTCAACAACTAGCATAAAGAATAATTCAAATTTGCAAAAAGAGAATGAGCTGAATTTTATTTTGTAAATTTTATTGAGAAAAAACTGAACCTTTTGTTGTTCGGGTACTCGACCAAAATATCCGGATATTAAATACCCGAAAAATCTTCCTAAATACCCGGGTATCCGGGTACCCGGATACCAAGATTGCAAACACTAGTAGTTGACCTATGATCCCCCATCCGCCAATCAACTAATGACTTTTTTTTTCATATTCCATAGTGTAAACATGCATCATATACATTTTAAAGCGGAATCAAATGAATTTGGAATTCGTTTTTTACTAGTTAAAAATTCCCCCACAACCACACCCCCGCAATTCTGACTTCTGACTTCTATTTTCTATATCACAAATACCTATTCTATCCAATAAAATTAAAATCAAAAGGCATCAAAACACTAACAAAAATGCAACGCTGCCTCCCGCCCTAATAACAACTACAATTTGTTATTCGTTTTACACTAGTGGAAAAGAACCCATTTTCACAGGGATTAAGCGTAATGAAAATAGACTTTCATATGCTATTATAGAAAAAATCATTTCTTCCTCCTCCATCTTCCTTTGCTTTCTTCCTTTCTATCTATATCTACATATACCAATTTCAACCAGAAAATATGGGGACGCTGAAATCTCACAGCTCTGAGATATCAAGACTTCGGTCTGGGTTAAGGATTTTGATATAGTTTTCGGCAAAAAACTTTTATGAGGACATGGTTTTTAGTTTTGGGCAGCGATTTATATCAAACATAACTCTTTGTTAAAGTACAAGTATTTTTTTATCTCTGTTTAGAAATTTATTACAAAACTAACACAAAACATCAATAAGTTGCCGGAAAATTATAATAGATAATAAATTAACATAATTTAGTGAAAAGAAAATTCAATATTAAATATTAAAAAAAAACAAAAAAAAACAGATTTGCGTCCATTAACATCCTTAGAACGCATGTTGTTGTGGGACCTTGGTCTTAAAAGGTTTTTATGTGTTGTTGTGACACATATTGTAATGCCTACTACACATCACATTTAAAAAAAAAAAAAAAAAAAAAAAAAATCAACAAACTCCTCAAAAACCTCCCATTTAGCGTATCGAGAAAAATTACCAAATCACAAATTCATATTTCTTTCAAAATTCCAAAAATATTGTCAAAATTAAATAAAATCAAACTTTTTCAAAATTCTAAAAATATTCTAATAATTATTACAAAATCAAAGATAAAAACTTTTATCAAAATTCTAAAAATATTGTTAAATTATAACAAAATCAAAAATACTAACTTTTTTCAAAATTCCAAAAATTCTTAAAAATTCAAACTTTTTCAGAAATTCTAAAAATATTGCAAAAATTATAACAAAATCAAAAATTGAAACTTTTTTCAAAATTCCAAAAATTTAAAATTTTTCAAAATTCTAAAAATATTCCAAAAATCAAAAATTGAAACTTTTTTCAAAATTTTAAAAATATATATATAAAAATATATATATACAAAATTCTAAAAATATTGCAAAAATTATAACAAAATCAAAAATTATAATTCAAAATTCCAAAAATTAGAATAAAATCAAATATTTAAACTTTTTCTAAATTCCAATAATATTCCAAAAATTCCTAAAAATTCAAACTTTTTCTAAAATTCTAAAAATATTGCAAAAATTATTACAAAATCAAAAATACAAACATTTTTTAAAATTCCAAAAATATTTCAAAAACTATAACAAATTCAAAAGTTTCTATGTCCAATTTCATTTTCAATTACATTTAAGTCATAAAAACAGCAAATTTTTTTTTTCCAAAAAATTGGCGAAAAAAATAAATGAAACCATTTTTTGAGACACTTGACATTATTTTTTTGACAAATTTATAATGCCATAATTCTCTATAAGAAAAATAAAATTTCATGTCATACAAATAATGAGTTTTATGTTTTTCCAAAAATTAGGTAAAAAATAAATAAATATCTTTCTTTTGTCACACTTGACAACTTTTTTTGACAAAATTATAATGCAAATTCTCAATAATAATAATAAAATTTCATGTCATATAAATAATTAATTTTATTTTTTTCCCAAAAAATTGGGTAGGAAAATAAATAAAAATCTTTCTTTTGACACACTCGACAACATTTTTTGACAAACTTATAATGCAATAATCTAGCTTTTAATCTCACATACCAATCCCTACCATCAAGATTTCTCCAAATTCAATGTTCCTACTCGTAATCACATAAAATGACGTTCATTTTAAGCCAAAAATATGAAAATTTGCTATTTTTGACACACATGATTTTTTTGACACACTTTCGGTACAGTTATCGAACACAGCGTCCTTTCGGATCTGTCCCTTGAGTATACCTATTTTTAGAAAAAAAAATTTTGAAATCCCTCCAGCGGTTTTCCAGATTTCGTAGGTAATGACTGACGGACGGTCGGTCGGCCGACAGACATACATTTTTTTTGCTTCTTTAGAATCAGTAGGTCCTTAAACGTCGAGAAATGCCAAAAAAGTGGGGGTAAGAATTTCACTTTTGGCTCATGAATGTAATACTTAGGCCTTTCAGACCTTCCGTCAAAGATGCGAATTTTCGAAATAATAAGTGTCTAGCACACATCGATTAGTTATCTGGGTTTCTTTGATTTTTATTTTGAAATAAATAACTCAGGTACTTATTGTAGGTAGCGCTTTCTTACTTTGAAATGTCAGAAAGTTTTAACAGTGCGAAGTAAACTTCATGCTGATGCGAAGGCAATTGTTTTTTTTGAAAGAATACAAAGTGAAAACATTAAGATTTGCTTAGATAATTAAGTTTTATTAGAAACGTAATAACTAATGAAACGCATTTATTTTTGTGTCATTAAATTTTTCTTATATATAATCCTATTTATATTTATAATCCTATTTATTTATTACATTTATATTTTAATAAATAGAAATAGATTATTGTTATATAGAATTTAGAAAAGTCTATCACTAATAACGTTTCACTTTAAATAGGATACATATCAATACCTGAGGGCTGAGTGTCAATATAAATTTATCATAATAATCTTTATAAAACCATGAGTTGTCATGAGGATTTCTGCAACAAACCTAAAGTTGTGCGAGGAAGTAAATAAAAAGTATTTTTGAATATTATCACAATCGTTTGGAACATCAACATCAATATGTACTTACATTTATTGGTTTTGTCTTTGTTTTACTAAATTTCTTATACTTGGTTTTCTGGACTTGCACTTTCACTGTTCAACTAAGGATTTTGAGTAACGGTTTTAATAATCTCGGCTTCTTGAGAGCTGCCAGTGTGGCTTGAATTGCCAAGATTAATAGAAACACCATAGCCTATCTGATCATTATTCATTCGACCAATAGTTGGATTGGTTGCTGACAATGTACCTGTTGATTGACTAGGTTGATTCGATGGATTTACCCTAATAGTAGTTTCTCTAAAACCAGTAGAATCTTTATTTTCCATCGTTCGTTGTAGTTATGGTTTTAAAGAAAAACAAATCACTTTTTATAAGAAACAAATTTAATAATTCAACATAAATTTATTAAGTCACAACTGCTCTTTCCGGATTTATCAATGCTACCAAAATAACAACTGTATTATATAGTCTAATCTACTATAGATTAACAGAAAAAAAAATCCAATTCCATTAAACTTCGTGTTTAATTCTTTATAAAACAACTATGAAAAAGGCCGGCATTAGATAGTATTGTGAAAATATTTGCGGTTGTAAACAATCCCGACTAGCAATTTGTTCAGGTACGCTCTATTATGATCCGGGCCGGATGAGGGTGTAATAAGGTAAATCCTAATAGGGCATTTGCGTCCGGCCCCTATCAGAAATCATACCCGATTTCACTACTAGGGCGTGCCGTATTTGTCCTGATCCGGCCCGGATTTCAAAGACCTATCTTATCCCTAGTAGTGAATGCCCTACCAGGATCGGACCAGAATCATTTCTGATTTTCCAAATAAGGTATGTCCTATTTGCCCTGATTCGAGCCCTATTTCATTTTAATAAATATCATTTAGTTAAAACTCACTAGAGTATTATCCATTTAAGATATACATAGTTTGCGAAATTTCACATATACTTTAGTTATCGCTTCTCTGCGTTATGACTTATGAATACATATAGGTAAGTATTAAGTTAGAATATTTTTATAGACATTTTTTTTCTATTGTATGTAATAGTAAATTTTTTAATTTTTCTAATGTATGTAGGAGTAAATTCTCTATTTTAAATGATCCGGTCCTGGTACGGTTCTAGTAGGGCTGCCTGATCCGGTTTGGATAGTTTGAGGCGTTACATTACTGATCAGGACCTGTTCAGTGTACCTGATACGGTCCCTATCAGTAGTAGGGAAAGCCATATCCGGTCCAAATTTAAGCCCTTACATAACGCTAGTCGGGATATTCTATCAATTTCAACCTGATTTTAATTTAATTGACAATTCTGTGTACTTGTTTCACCAAGTTTTTCACCTTGCTTTTTAGTTATGAAAAGGTTTTCACAGTTTTTAAATCAAAGTAACCATGATGAAACACAACATGAAATAATGCTGTAATTTTGAAATCTAATAATTTGTAATTACTTTCATTTTTATTTACTAACGCAGAAAACAGTTACCTATTTGTGCAATAAGTTTAGAAAAGAATTTTGCCGAATGAGTTGGAATGTTGGGCCAACCCTGGTGTATTGAAATAGCTCTACAGTCAAAACTACTTTACTGATTTTAATGTGATATAGCTCAAAATGTAGGTATTGAACAGAGCTAATCAAAATAATAATTCACATTATATGACCTTGAACATTTTCTTTGAGAAAAATAACGGTGAAAAATTCAAATTCGATTTTCTAGAAATGCATATTTTTTAAATTTTTGATTTTATACATATGTTACTAACATTATATGAAAAATTCAGGAGGGAGTCATTCCATATGAAATCATCAAATTGGCAAAGCCAGCATATTTTAGATTTTGGTCAAACTTCGTGGAAATGGAAATGGTTGTTTCTAAAACAAAAATAAAAATTCACATAATTAATACTCTTGAAAAATAACAGGGTTTTGAAAATATGTGTATTTTATTGATTTCTTGTGATTTTCAAATGACACCAGGATCTGCACTGTTGAATTTAAAAGTCTAATCGTTCTCAGATATCAAAGTGCACATATTGTAAGATAATTAAAAATTAAAATCGACTCGTTTGGTCAACTCTTAGTGAAAAAAATCTTTGCTTGAAATTTTGAAACTTTAGCATATTTAGCATATTTGCATATTTCAGGCTACAATTTGGACGTGTTTGATAAAAGACAAAAATTTGAAATTGGCAGGATACTTAGTTCTTACATTTAACTTTAAAAAACTTCAAGCTTAGTTTTATTTTTTCCTCTTATCGCACATTTACAGGTGTTTAAAGAGAAAAATCCAGGAATTGTTTTTCAATTGGTGTATCTATCAGCTGGTTGATTTCGTTTTGCAATGTAACCTGCCTCCGTTACATAGAAAAAATGTATGTTAATCTTGAAAATTGCCTGAAGCTGCGGCCCAGATATATAACTCCAGAGGCGTTGATATAACTTTGTCGTATTCTTTCTTAGTTCCAAACAATTCCTGGAACACGAGGATATCACTCATACATTCCTACAAATGATGGATCAATCTTAGCTAGACGTTATTCTTACTCTACGGAATTTAGTAATGTAAAATTAAATAAATGATAAAATATGTGTAAAATATTTATTTTGAGTTAAAATTAAAAATTTATTATAATAACATATATGTAAATCCAAAAAAACTGTTAATTTTTTAACTCCACTTTTTTTATGATGAAAGATTTTAAGGCGTGTTGCAACAAAATTAATAAAAAAAAACAAAAAATTTTGCCCTCCTGAATTTTTTATATAATGTTAGTAACATATGTACCTTTCACATATTAAAAAATCAAAAATTTTAAAAATATGCATTTCTAGAAAATCGAATTTGAATTTTTTACCGTTATTTTTCTCAAAGAAAATATTCAAGGTCATATAATGTGAGTTATTATTTTGATTAGCTCTGTTCAATACCTACATTTTGAGCTATATAACATTAAAATCAGTTCAGTAGTTTTGACTGTAGAGCCATTTCAATACACCAGGGTCGAGCAATTTCTTGATTTTTCAACACCCTGTATCTTAAGACAGGGTTAAAAAAAAAACTAAAAACGCCGAAAATTTTTTTTTATTGATTTCAACAAATGCCAATACCTAAATATACAAAATTAAAACCTCATTTCCAGACCTTGGTGATTTCACGTGTTTTTCACCATATAGTTTTTTTACATTGCAAATTTAATGCAATTGAAATCAGAGTAGTCTTTGTTTCATTTATTATTCGAGAAAGGTATGCATGCGCAATAATTTGAATGTTTTATTTTCCATATATGTAATTTTAAATGCGATCGAAAATATTTTTGTAAACGATTTTTTATAAAATACAATTAAAGTATTCATAAAATACAAACAAAACAAATTTATTTCAGAGCTCAATGCAATCAAATAAATTGTTTTTTCTATTTTGTCTAAAATAAAGTCATTTCGATACCCAAATACGTATCGAAATGGCCTTCATTACGATACGCAAAGTTTTGTCTTTCAAGGTTGGTCACATTGGTCATTCAAACGTCAGTGAACATTAAAACGAATAATTATGTAAATAAAATTAATAAGAATATCTAAATTAGTGTTAAATATTTTAATTAATTAAAATAATTAGTAATAATAACAAAATTTCAAATTGACTATTTTTTAATAAAATACACATTTTTTAAAATTTCAAGACAAAAAATGCAAAATAGAAAAAATTGTATAAAAAACTCGTTTCATAAGACGTTTTATCGGACTAGGTAACTGTTTTCTGCGTTAGTAAATAAAAATTAAAGTAATTAGTAATTACAAATTATTAGATTTCAAAATTCCAGCATTATTTCATGTTGTGTTTCATTATGGTTACTTTGATTTAAAAACTGTGAAAACCTTTCAATAACTAAAAAACATGCTGATACAAGTACACAGAACTGTCAATTAAATTAATATCAGGTTGAAATTAATAGAATATTCTTTACAAGTTACAACCGCAAATATTTTCACAATATTATCTAATGTCGGCCTTTTTCATAGTTGTTTTGTAAAGATTAAAACACGAACTAGTGTTTGTGCGATAAGCGCCATCATACCTTTAATGAAATTGGATTTTTTTCTGTTAATCTATCTATTGTAGATATAATATAAAGTTTTATTTTAGTAACATTGATAACTTCGAATAGAGTAGTTGTGATTTAATAAATTTATGTTAAATTATTAAATTTGTTTCTTATAAAAAGTGATTTATTTTTCTTTAAAACCATAACTACAACGAACGATGGACGCTATTCCTTGTAAAAAAACTACTATTTGTCTACGTCCACCGGATCAATCTAGTCAACCAACAGGTGCATTGTCAGCAACAAATCCAACTATTGGTCGAATGGATAATGATCAGATAGGCTATGGTGTTACTATTAATCTTGGCAATTCAAGCAGCACCGACATCTCCCAAGAAGCCAAGATTATTGGAACCGTTACTCAAAATCCTGAGTTGATCCTGAGTGAAAGTGCAAGTGCAGAAAATCCAGGATCGGAAATTAATTAAAACAAAGAACAAAACCAATAAAAGTATGTACACATTGATGTTTCAAACGGTTGAGATAATATTCAAAAATACTTTTTATTTTTTTCTCGCAGAACTTTAGGTTTGTTACAGAAATCCTCATGACAGCTCATGGCTTTATATACATTATTATTATAAATTTATATTGACTCTCAGTTATTGATATGTATTCTATTTAAAGTGGAACGTTATTGTGATAGACTTATCTAAATTCTATAAAATAATAATCAACAAGTTATTACGCTTCTAATAAAACTTAATTAACTAAGCAAATCTTGATGTTTTCACTTAGTATTCTTGATGTTTTCACTTAGTATTCTTTAAAAAAAAACAATTGCCTTGGCATCAGCATAAACTTTTCTTCGCACTTTTAAAACTTTCTGGTATTTCAATGTAAGAAAACGCTACCTGCAACAAGTATCTGAATTATTTATTAATAAATAAAAAGCAAAGAAATCACAAAAATTGTGATGTCGATTGTTGTGTCACAATTTGTGATAATTGTGACACAACAATATTGGGAAAACAATACAAATTATGATTCCAAAAAAACTATTGTTAGTAATAATTGTTCTGCACTTGCTTAACATTGTATTGATAATAAACATAAATTTAAATTCGATGTTCAAATTTTGGATAAGGAAAAAAATAAAAATCAATTACAGATACATAAGGTATGCCAAATTATTAACAATGAAGACAAAACTTTTAATTTTAAAACTGACAAAAAAGACTTTTCTAATAATTATTATAATGTAATTCAATTTTGTTTAAAATTTTAAAGTAGCGTTACATTTTTGTTTTTTTTTTTCCTTTTGAGAACCATTTTTTAAGTTAATTTTAACATAGTAATCTTACGTTAAAATTATATATCAAATTTTGTTTATATAATGTCATTTATTTGTTTTATTTCAATTGCTATTTTTTTTATAATGATCCTGAAGATGGACCTAGGCCTGAAATATATAGATCAATTAAATAACAAATATCATATATAAATTGAAAACGGGGTTTTAATTGAGAAAATACAAAATAAATAAATTAATTACTATACCCCAAACAAATTTATAATATGTATCACAATACCTTAGAAGTAAATTGGTGTGAATTAATACTGGTATCTTATCAGTGGCGTTCGCAAGGGGCTTGTTGCTGTGGGTTTAAACCCCCTCCCCATGTTTTATCAAATCGGTTAAACAATTATTATAATATACACTTATATGGAATTGACATTTCAATTTACTATCTTAAAAACCTAATTGTCTCTATCGGATCCCTTATTTCATAATAACAGTAGTTATTTTGTGTATATACATATTATTTAATCTTGAATTCAATTTGAATTATAATTCAGAACCATATATTTATATTATATTTTTATGTGTACCAATTTTTATTTTTAACGTGCTTAATATAAAAAAAAATAAAATAAAATTGAATTTTTTATCTAAATCCCTCTCCCCCCCATAGCTCGATCCTGAGAACGCCACTGTATCTGATCGTAAAACTTGTTCTCGGGACACAAAACCTTTTAGGTGAGTTATATTTCTTTTACCATTCACTCACTCTTATAATATTATATTGTGTAACGAACACAGAATGATATTAATAATCTAAGAGTATCAAGGTTTAAAATACGATTGCAGCGTATCGAAACTACTTTTAATTATTATCATGCCGTGCGTTTTTACACTACACGCGATTCTTTGGAACAAATTATTTACTTAATCAGCTTTTAAGTAGATCACCAATGGAACATCAAACATTTGAAAATGTTTCAAATATAATTACACAATTTATTTACATTGTTTAAAATATTTTTAAATGTGACTCAATCATAATGTAAGTACTATTCCCTCTTGTCGCAACTTCTTGAATTAATTTTGATTCTTTATCCGTTGCTTTTCTTAATTCATTGCTTGCTATATAACTTTGCTTGAACCATGTAATAATGCCTTTGACCTTAGTTATTAGTTTTCGTAATCCTGGACACTGTTGTACCGCATTTTCCGCAAACAAATTTAGAGTATGCGCAAAACACGACATAGTGTATGCTCAAAACACCAAAAGCCAGATAGACGACCTTAATCATAGATGCTGCGTTTTCAGTCACAGCCAACTATTTTATAAGTTTCCTACAATTTGTAAAAGGAAAATGTGAAAAAATTATAAGAATTAAAAATACTTAGTAAAAATCGAAAAGCTTCCCACAGATGCCAGAGTTAGTTTTTGATTCGATGCTTTTATAAAAAAACATCGATAAGTCCAATAGCAAAATTCTCAAACATAACATCGAATCCATCCGATGTATCGTGTGTAAACATGGAGTAAATTTCATACATCGATGTTTAGTGAATATTCCTACTAGAAGTAATCGTATTAAAATAACGTTTGTGTATGAATTTGCTATGATTCTTTTTTGTTTACGCTTTTTTTAAAAACTCGTACCATGTTATTATTTTTTGTTGTTATATATATCACAATCATACATTATAGATACCTTTTGAAACCTAAATCCCACAACATGCATTCTGAGGTGTTGATAGACGCTTTTTTATTCCTTTATAAATTAAAGTCACTAGAGAATATTGATTCCAGAAAATTATTCCATTTAATTGTTAGTTGACGAATTTTGAATTTTATTAGTTGAACATTCTTAGGATATTCTTATCAAACTCTTTGAAACATCAATCCATAATATCATTCTTTATTGAAAAATATCAAATCAAAATAACATTGAAATGTTTGATAATTTTTCCATGTATGTTTCGATATACCTATATCGTAAATTGTAATAAATTTTTATCTCAGACACTTTTAGAATTGCATTTGATGTTTAAAACAAGTTTGAGAAAATAGTAAATCCCCGAATTTAAAAAAGTTCAAAAATTTTATTACAATATACGATAGGAGCTTATCAATTATTGTGTAAACCTTTACCCGTAAATTTTACTAAACAATATTAGAACAAAACAAATATATATAATATTCATAAATACGACGTTTATTTTTAACACTAATATCAGTTCTATAGAGCGATTTTTCTTTTTCAAAAAATTATGAGAATTTTTCAACGAACGAGAGGAATTCGTATAGAAAGTTTTTTGCCATTTTACATTTCTTTATACATATATCTACTTTACAAATTTTGAACTTTTTTTGTCTCCCTGAATAAAACCCAATTTTTCTTATGGATTTGGACCTCCTGAACACGAATACCATATTCATTTTTTTTGTTAGCTCTTGTTTTTGAACAACAAACATTTTGAGCTATGTTTTGTAAAAATCCATTAAGGATTCTGGAAGTTACAGTCGAAAAAAGTTGAAAAAATACGAAAAATTCACTTTTTTTAAAATTTTTCCATTTTCAACGCCATGAATTTTGAACAAATGAGGACACTAATTCTTAATTAATTTCTTGGAGCCTATAGTAGCTTCAATTTTCTTTCTTTTAAGCTAAAAGACACGAATATTGGTGTAGTTTGCACCAAGTTATTCAAGTTTTCCTAAAGAAAGTAAAATCTCAAAATTTGGAAAAAAAATTTAACTATAAGAATAATTTAAATTCTGCAACATAATTGATTTATATATATGTAAGCTGTTTTCGTAGAAGATCTAGCTCCTCCCGCCTCGGACTTATTTTATGAGTTGGAAAATATCAGTTAGTTGATTATGAAATGTCTTTTTTTGACAAAAGTTGTATTTTATTTGTATATGATTTTTCTCGAAATTGAGATTTTTTTGTGAACTTTTTTACATGATCTAGCTCCTCCCACCTCGGACTTTTTTATTTTTTATAGTTCGAGTTGATCACTTAGGTTATTGACACCTAATGCTTTATGCACGTGTTAACGATAGGAAAGGAAAGTTAAAAGGTTGGTATTTAGGGATTTGGGATAGGACTGGAGCGATAGTGTTGAGTACTGCTGATTTAAAAGCTTGAGGATTGTATGTAGCAGGGAAAACATTTTTTGGTAATCGATTCCAGTATACCGAACGTGGAAGGAAGGTGTTATTAAATTATTATCTAGATGTTCTCACATATGAAGCCTCCAAGGTATGCTTATTAGAATGCAACGATTGTCTTGTGGCTCGTGACGATTTGCGTTATGGTGGTACTAAATCATTAACTTCTTTAGAGCATTTACCGTAGTAGTATCTGTAGAATAGTGTAAGAACTCCAACCACTCTTCTATGATGGAGAGAATCCATACCCGATGTAATCATTGGATCATCAATCAGTGCTTTAACGTCTGTGAACTCTGTCTACAAAATTTAAAGAGGTTTCAGGTGCTGCAGCCCATAAATGGGAGTCGAATTCGAGGATTGGTCGTATATATGCCTTATAGATCGTAGCAATTTCAGATGGAGAGAAAAAGCTTTTACAGTGACGCAGGAAGCCAAGTCGTTGGGATCCCAATTTTGCAACAGAAAGAATATGATCATACCATTTTAGTTTGTGATTGATATTACTACCTAACAGCTTAAGCGTAGGCGAGTTTATTATTGGCTGCCTGGAAAACGTTGCATTGCAGCTATATAGCGAGGTTTTATGGGACAAAACACACGACTTCATCTTCGTAGCATTAAATGTCACAAGATTCCGTACACCCCAATCCAGGATTAATTCAAGATCTTCATCTAAGGATTCAACCATTTTTCTACGATGAAAATTGGTAGTTAGACTAGATAGCTGTTTTTTAAATGAATATAGGAATGGAAGATAGTGCTGTCGTCGGCAAAGCTGTATATTGGGTTGGTGGTGATAGATAACAAATCGTTGATAAAAATCAGAAAAAGGGTTGGTGATAGAACCAAACCCTGGGGAACACCGGCTTGGATTGGGAATTTATCCGACATGGCACCATCCAGCACTGCTCTGATAGATCTTTGGGATAAAAAATATTCTAACCAACAGATCAAGGTCTTACAGACTTCAAATGAAATGAATTTATTGTTAAGGGCCCGATGCCAAACTCTGTCAAACGCCTTGGATATGTCAAGGAAAATAATATGACACTCACCAAAGTTATGAATTGTTTTACCCCTCCGTGAGGACTGACATGATGTCACCAGTAGACCATGTTTTACGAAATCCATATTGGCGGTCGTGGAGAAGATTGTTGTTTTCGAGATTCGCCATTCTCTTATAATTAATAATTTTTCCATAACTACAGCAAGTATCGAGGTTAATGCAATGGGACGATAGTTTGATGGGTCAGACTTGTTGCCCTTTTTCGGGACTGATTGAACATTAGTCAGTTTCCACATTGATGGGTAAAGACCCAAACTTAAGAACAAATGAAAAAGACTAATAAGTGGGTAGACCAGGGTATCATCTCAACGCTTTAGTACAATAGGTGGTATACCATCGGGACCAGCAGGTTTGCTAAGATCTAGATTAAGCAATGTTCACCGCAAAATTCTTGGACGAAAGTAAATTTTGTTCATTGATGATTGGATAGGTAGAATGTTAGGCGGATTTATACCGGAATCATCGACAGAGTTAGCAGCAAAACTTGCCGCAAGTAGATCTGCCTTCGCTTTGGTTTCCATTACAGGGTTTCCTTGGCTATCCATTAATGGTGGAATAGAAGATTTAATAAAGTTATTGCAAACCTCTCGGATAAAATTCCAATATGATCGGCTACCTTTTGTAGCGCGTAAAATTTTGCGCTTAGCATTGGAATTGAAAAGAAATTTAGCTTTATTAAATATACTATGACAGTTGTTTCCAGCCCTGATATAAAAAGATCTACTGCTGGGAGATTTATCACTCTGGTATTTGTCAAACGCACCCAGAGAAATGCTTTCTTTTATTGTGCATATGACCCTTTATATTATACATAAAACCGCGTGAAAAAGAACTAAGAGGCGAACCGCATGAATCATGAATTTTTGTTTCATGAGTTTTTATTAATTTGAAAATAAATATGTTATGATTCTTCCGCATGATTCATAATGCACTTGGCAATAATTTAAGTAACAAACAGTAATGATTATACGGACTGATGTATAAATTATGCATTCTAAACATGAGCTTATGAGATAGTTTATGCATATATTTTTATGATCTTAAATTCATGGGATATAATTCATAGAGAATATGTATGATTTGTATAGTAACGGCGCATGATTTGTATTAAACAGAACATAAATTTGAGGCATAGTTTTAAGTAAAATATCATTGGGCATAAGTATGATTCAAGTGGTAGTGGAATACTAATTATACTTACTTTTCATGATTTTATTTAAAAGAAAATTAGTCTTGTACTTTCTTAAGGTGTTTTTACACTAATTAATTATACTTACATTTACTTGTGGCGTAGTAATTTCGATCGAAAATCTTATTAAATAAACTTTTTTTAGACTTAAAGGCATTTTTTGACACTTTTCAATTGAATACATAAATTTATTTTTATTGGTAACTGAACTATATTTATTTTATATATTATTTAATAAATAGAGATAAATAATTTAAATTTTACAAATATTAAAAACAATGAAAAGGGCCGACTACTTGGGAAAACAACATATCAAATATTAATCTGGAATATTTTTTAACCGCGTTCGTTTTTTTCTAGCTCCCATGATAAATGCTTTAAGCCTGTCAGAAATAATTCGTTTCTAAAATTGTTTGAAAACTCCCTTTTTGGCGAATACCTGTACGAAGTAATTATCCAATTTCTGAGTGCTTGTAATCTGAAACAAAAACATAAAAGAACTTGTTTGTTTAAAATGACTTGCATTGAAATATTTTAAAAGTTACCGTTGTCGTCAGAATGATTATTTAAAACGAACTTTCTGTCTTCCAAGCTTCTGCTAAAGATCTGCATATGTTTTACGTAAACTGAACCATTTATTCATAAATTAATTGTTTTTGTCACAAAACTTAAGTCCTTGCTAATTTGAGAATGAACTAGAAAAAAAGTATTTTTAGTTCAACAAATTATAGCTAAAGACATTTTATATTTAATACCAAGCTTATGAGGGAATCAAATTTAATTCAATTTCACCGATTTGAAACAGAAGTCATCTTTGTTTAAATTACAACCAAAATACATATTTCTGCATATTTGTTATGGATCGATTTATTTGTATGTTTCGTGCAAAATACTATTTAAAGTATATTCTGTTCGTCAGGGTACCATGTATCACCATGTATGTTTCACTGAATATCCCTCAATCAAAATATACATAGAGTTCTGAGTTGTGCACAATCACTATAAAACAAAAGCTCTAATGGATAATAATGAAAATTAAAGTAAAGTTTAGGATATATATCACCTAATAAAATACCTCTGACTTGATCTTGAGTTTTAATTTTTAGTATAAGTTAAATTTTTTGTAACACTTTAAAGTTTTTATTATTCATACATAATAGGAATATTTAAAAATTTAATCCTTAATGGTCATTCTCTTTAGCTTTTATTAACAGTTTTATTTATAATCACTTTTGCAATCACTTTTGCAACCACTAGCAAGCAAGAATTTTTGGTAACGCCACTTTTGAAGATGAACAAAACTATTCTGTTTTAAATTATATAAGAAAGATGCATTTATTTTCTTTTCATTATTTCAATGATTTGTGTGTAAGCTGAGTAATCAATGCTAAATACAATTGATTTATACGGTGACTCTATGATTTGTTATTATATAGCGACAAATGATGCGCCATTGTTGGTAATCATTCGAATAAAAACTTCTGAAATCATACTTTCAATGATTAAAACATTAACCAATTATATTCCATGGATCATTTCACTGATGCATATTTTATACAATATTATGCATTATATATACGGATTGCTTATAATAAAGAATTGTAATTACAAAACTGTTATTATACAATCCTCTTGCATAAATTATAACAAATTATTTTTCTGGGTGCGCCAACATTTTGTTGTCCTTATTTTAGGAGTTAGAAAATATCAGTTAGTTGATTATGAAATGAATTTTTTTGACAAAAGTTGTATTTTATTTGTATATGATTTTTCTCGAAATTGAGATTTTTTGTGAAGTTTTTTGACATGATCTAGCTCCTCCCATCTCGGATTTATTTTAGGAGTTGAAAAATATCAGTTAGTAATGAAGAGAGACGGTTCTTATAAATGGGGTGATTCTTTTAGCAGCATGTATTATGTAACTTCCACAAATAAAACAAAATGAATTTGGGCTATTTTTACACTTGAAACTTCTTGACGATGCCATTTAAATAAACTTGACTTTACACTTTACTAACAATTTATGTTGCTTTACAAGGCAGCTATCACTATTGATTTATTGATTTTTAAAAACAATGCACTATTTAAAATTTATATTTGTAATATTTTTTCTTTTTTAATTAATATTTTCACTTGAATGTTTGGAATTAAATTTATCCTCAGAGAGATTATATTTGCAACTAATCATACGACAATTATCTACTTAAAAAGAAACCTCATTGAACTAATTAAACAAAAGTTGGAAAAACCGAAAAACTATTAAAAAGGAGAAGTTATTGCTTTCTTAAATTAAACTTAAAATGATCATAAACGTAAAGAGTAACACAAGGTGATAGAAAAAAATTTACATTATCAAAAAACAAAAACAAAGAAAAGAAACAAACCTTACAGGTATTAATAGACATAAATAGGGGCTTAACTTTATGGTGTTTGAACTAACTTACATAGTTCTGATGCTATGATGTTTTGCCTCTCCTCACAATTCATTATCTTTTATTTATATTTTTCTATATACGTCTCACACCGATCCAATTCCAAACTTCGAAAACAAAATGGAAATTATACTTTACTATTTCAAAATAATTCTTTACTGATGTTTGAGAACGACTGAACTTTTAAAACTATTATTTATGGCACAATAAATTAAGTAAAAATTATTTTTTCCAAATTTTGAGTTTTGACTTTCTTTGGAAAAACTTAAATAACTTGGTGAAAACTACACCAATATTCGTGTCTTTTAACTTAAAAGAAAGAAAATTGAAGCTACCATAGGCTCAAAGAAAATAAAAAATTAGTGTCTTTATTTGTTCAAAATTTATGGCGTTGAAAATGGAAAATTTTAAAAAAACTTGAATTTTTCGAATTTTTTCAACTTTTTTCGACAGTAACTTCCAAAACCCTTAATGGATTTGTACAAAATATAGCTCAAAATGTTTGTTAGCATATTTACTATGCACATGTTTTATTAATATTTTTAATTTGTTTGTTTTGTAAAATATGAGACCCAAAAACCGAAACAAAATTTTTGATCACCAAAAAAATTGGTTTTTCGTGAATATCTCAAAAACAAGAGCTTACCTAAAAAAATGAATATGATATTCGTGTTCAAGAGATCCAAATCTATAAGAAAACTTGGGTTTTATTTCGGGAGATTTTTCTTGTAAACTAGTGTATTTCTTATGAATTATACGTTGGCTTACTGAGATATCAGTTAATTATTTCAAAATTAGATTGATAATTTTTAATATCCCAGTAGGCCAGACGTATAAATATTTGTTATTAGTATAATTCAAATTTTATTGGTGAAATTGAATGATGTCATTACATTTTAGAGAATTTTATTGGTTTAAATTAAAACAAAACTGAGACACAAAATTTTCTATGAAATTTCTCACTTTACTACAATTAAATAATTTAAATTTGCTTATGAAGTATTGTTGACTATATATTAAGCATAATATATAAAATATTTTTTGTAGGAGTAAACCGTAAAATTCACTTTTGCGATTCAAAAATTGTACATAACGCAGGCCTAACGCAGGAAAAATCCTAACAATGCTAAAAGTGAAATAACAATGCCTAAAATTGAAATTGAAAGGAATCTAAAGTTATTATATTACTATTATTCCGAAAAACTACATTGATAAAATAATTTTCGAAAAAATATTTTACTATTTTGTGTATGTATTTTTAGTTGTGTAAATAATACAGAATCTTACTCGTACAAAAAATCTTGTATGCAATTCAGGCATAAAGTATCTCTTTTGCTTTCGAGTGATTGTTTTTCTCGGCTACCGCCTCGAGCAACAATTTCACTCTCATGCGGAAAAGACATACTTTATGTCCTTAATACATAAATAGCTATTATTTTCTTCTGTCCGTAAAACAAATTCGAAAATAGGTTAAATTTTTCATACAGCTTTGTATGGGAAATTTTGGCAATTTTCATGTTTTTTTTTTGAGCACCTTAAGAATGAAATTTTATATATGACGCTTAATATATAGTCAATAATACTTCATAAGTAAATTAAAATTGTTCAATTAGGGTAAAATGAGAAATTTCATACAAAACTTTTAAAATTATTCAAATTGTGTTTTGTATGTAATGTAATTCCATATAAAATTTTTGTGATTTTTTCTCTTATCCCCCTTTTGCAGCGCCATTGCGGTAAACACCGGAACAGAAAAATCGCTCTATATCTATGCAACACACAATAAAATTATAACTCTTTGTTATTTTACAACAAATATTGTGAAGACTATGAAAAGTGCGGAAGCGCTGAAATTTGATTTTTAATTAAGGAAATAAATTTAAGTATTAAAAAATATTTAAACTTTTTCTCAATTCTAATAATATTCCAAAAATTCTTACAAATTCAAACTTTTTCCATAATTCTAAAAATATTGCAAATATAATAACAATATCAAAAATTGAAACTTTTTCTAAAATTATAATAAAATCAAAAATTTAAAATTTTTCAATATTCTAAAAATATTCCAAAAATTCTTACGAAATCATAAATTGGACCTTTTTCAAAATTCCAAAAATATTTCAAAAACTGTAACAAATTTAAAAATTTCCATGTTCAATTATATTTACGGAAACAAACAGCTAAATTTTTTTTTGCCAAAAAATTATCTAAAAAAGTAAATGAAACCATTTTTGTGACTTTTTCTAGAAAAATAAATCAAAATCATTCTTTTGACACACTTGACAGTATTTTTTGACAAACTTATAATTCTCAATAATAATAATAAAATTTCATGTCGTACATATAATTAATTTTATTTTTCCAAAAATTTGGGTAAAAAATAAATAAAAACTTTCTTTTGACACACTTGACAACATTTTTTTGACAAACTTATAATGCCATAATTCTCAAAAACAATAATAAAATTTCTTGTCAAACAAATAATTAATTTTATTTTATTCCAAAAAATTGGATAAAAAAATAAATAAAAGTCTTTCTTTTGACACACTTGACAACATTTTTTTGACAAACTTATAATGCAATAATCTAGTTTTTGATCTCACATACCAATCCCGACCATCCAGATTTCTCCACATTCTTTGTTCCTACTCATTATCACTTAAAATAAACGTTTTTTAAGCAAAAAATATGCAAATTTCCTTGTTTTGACACACTTGACGATATTTCGGCACACTTCCGGTACGAACACATAGTCCTTTCGGCTCTTTCCATTGAGTGTACCTATTTTTAGAAAAAAAAAATTTCAAATCGCTTCATCCGTTTTCTAGATTTCGTCGGTTGTGACGGACGGACGGCCGGCCGGCAGCCAGACATACATTTTTTTTGCTTTTTTAGAATCAGTAGGTCCTAACGTCGAGAAATGCCAAAAAAACGGGGCTAAGAATTTCACTTTTAGCTCATGAATGTAATACTTAGGTCTTTCAGACCGAAGTAATAGAGAGACCAAAGTGAGTGAGACCAAAATCTAGATTATTGCATTATAAAAAATTTTATCAAGTGTGTCAAAAGAAAGATTTTTATTTATTTTTTTACCCAATTTTTTGGAAAAAAATAAAATTAATTATTTGTTTAAAATGAAATTTTATGGTTATTATTGAGAATTATGGCATTATCAGTTTGTCAAAAAATGTTGTCAAGTGTGTCAAAAAAAGATTTTTATTTAGTTTTTACCCATTTTTTTGGAAAACAATAAATTTAATTATTTGTATGAAATGAAATTTTATTATTACTATAGAGAATTATGGCATTATAAGTTTGTCAAAAAAATCTTGTCAAGTGTGTCAAAAGAAAGATTTTTATTTACTTTTTTAACCCAATTTTTTGGAAAAAAATAAAATTAATAATATGTATGACATGATATTTTATTATTATTATAGAGAATTATGGCACTATAAGTTTGTCAAAAAAATAATGTCAAGTGTGTCAAAAAATGATTTCATTTATTTTTTTAGCCAATTTTTTGGAAAAAAAAATTTAGCTGTTTTATGACGTAAATGTAATTGAAAATGAAATTTGATATGGAAATTTTTGAATTTGTTATAGTTTTTGAAATATTTTTGGAATTTTGAAAAAAGTTTGTATTTTTGATTTTGTAATAATTTTTGCAATATTTTTAGGATTTTGGATAAAGTTTTAATTTTCGATTTTGTAAGAATTTTTGGAATATTTTTAAAATTTAGAAAAATTTTAAATTTTTGATTTTTTATAATTTTTGGAATTTTGAAAGAAGTTTCAATTTTTGATTTTGAATTGATTTTTGCAATTTTTTTAGAATTTTGGAAAAGTTTGAATTTTTGCAATATTATTGGAATTTAGAAAAAGTTAAAATATTTGATTTTATTCTAATTTTTAGTATATTTTTGGAATTTTGAAAAAAAGTTTGATTTTATTAATTAAGATTAATTTCATTGTGATTTTTCAGTATACAAATACTGAATTTATATTGTCCCACTTTTGTTTTTTTAAACTGGAAACTAATTTTAATAAAAGTATTTTTGAATTAAAAATAATTTTCAGAGTATGTAAATACATATTACTTCGGTCTGAAAGACCTAAGTATTACATTCATGAGCTCAAAGTGAAATTCTTACCCCCACTTTTTTTGACATTTCTCGACGTTTTAGGACCTCCTGATTCTAAAAAAGCAAAAAAAAAAAAATGTATGTCTGTCTGCCGGCCGGCCGTCATTACCTACGCTGCAGGGAAAACCGCTGGAGGGATTTCAAAAATTTTTTTTTCTAAAAATAGGTATTCACAAGGGACAGGTCCGAAAGGACGCTGTGTTCGATAACTGTACCGGAAGTGTGTCAAAAAAATCATTATGTGTGTCAAAAATAGCAAATTTTCATATTTTTGGCTTAAAAAACGTTCATTTTAAGTGATTACGAGTAGGAACATTAAATTTGGAGAAATCTTGATGGTCGGGATTGGTATGTAAGATCAAAAACTAGATTATTGCATTATAAGTTTGTCAAAAAAATTTTGTCAAGTGTGTCAAAAGAAAGATTTTTATTTATTTTTTTACCTAATTTTTTGGAAAAAAAAAATAAAATTAATTGTTTGTTTGAAATGAAGTTTTATTATTATTATTGAGAATTATTGCATTATGAGGTTGTCAAAAAAATGTTGTCAAGTGTGTCAAAAGATTTTTATTTAGTTTTTTACCCTTTTTTTTTGGAAAAAAATAAAATTGTTTTTTTGAAATAAAATTTTATTATTATTATTGAGAATTATGGATTATAAGTTTGTCAAAAAAATGTTGTCAAGTGTGTCAAAAGAAAGATTTTTATTTATTTTTTTACCTAATTTTTTGGAAAAAAAAATAAAATTAATTGTTTGTTTGAAATGAAGTTTTATTATTATTATTGAGAATTATGGCATTATGAGGTTGTCAAAAAAATGTTGTCAAGTGTGTCTGTTTGCTCACTTTTCACTTTTTAATATCAAAATTAAAACAAAAAAAAACTTTGAGATTATGTTATAAAAAATTGATGTTTATTGTTTGAGCTCACAAATAAGAAGAAGTTACAATTTTATTTTATTGTTAATATTTTACACAAAATTGAATTATATAAAACTGACATCTATATTGTTATTTTAATTGCTGAATAAAAGTTAACAAATATACAAAGGTGCCATCTAACGGCAAATAAACATTATTATAATTAATTTTAAATAATTTGAACATTGTAATCTGAACATTCCGGCCCCGTTGAATCAGTTGACTCAAGATGTTGGAAGTATGCATAGCTTTGTAACTGGTCTTTTGAAGTGACCTGATTTGGTTTTGATGGTAACAACTCGTACTAGACCATCATCTCCTTGATGTATTTCAATTATTCTGCCCATGGACCACTTTGTTGGAGGTAAGTTCTCTTCTTTTACAACTACTAAATCATTCAACTGTACATTTTTTGATTCATTTTTCCATTTGTTTCTCTTTTGCAACTGGTTAAGATATTCTCGCTGCCATCTCATCCAAAAATGCTGTGTCATTCTTTGTAGATGTTGCCATCGTGGAAGGTATGATGAAGATAATGGATCATGATCTGGTTCTGGAATTGCTTGCAGTGAGTGACCGACCAGAAAATGCGCCGGAGTAAGTGGATCCAGATCATCGTTGTTTTGTTGACATAACGGACGAGAATTCATCATTGCCTCAATTTGGACTAAAATAGTGGTCATTTCTTCAAATGTTAGAGTACATTGACCAATTACTCTATATAAGTGATACTTGGCTGATTTCACAGCAGCCTCCCATAAGCCGCCGAAATGTGGAGCTCCTGGGGGAATAAAATGCCAATTAATGTTTTTATTTAATAAAGTTTTTGAAATTAAATTTTGTGTTTTGAAAATGTTCTTGGCACCAACAAAATTTGTGCCGTTGTCACAGTAGATATCTGTGCACAATCCTCTTCTGGAAGTAAATCTGGTCAACGCAGCTATGAACGTGTCACTTGATATATCTGTTGCCAATTCTATATGAACTGCCTTTGTACTTAAGCATACAAATATGGCAATGTAGCTTTTAAAGATTTTGCCGCCGCGACCTTTCAAGGATTTTAACAATAATGGACCTGCAAAATCTACACCAGTTTTCAAAAATGGTCTGGAATGATTGACTCTGAATTCAGGTAGATTGCCCATTAGTTGTTGACTTGTTGTTTTTTTGTGACGTATGCACGTAACGCACCTGTTTATAACCTTCGCTATACATTTTTTTGAACCTACTATCCAAAACCTTTGATGCAATATTGAAGAAAGCAAGGTAGGCCCAGCATGAAGATACTTAATATGTGATTCTTTAACTATATTTTCGGTTATTATGTGTGCTGCAGGTAAAATAACAGGATGCTTCGCATCATATGATATATCAGCCTTTTGTATTCTACCTCCTACTCTCAGGACTCCATTACCATCTATGAATGGATGCAGTGCAGCCAATTTACTGTCCTTTGGTACTTCAGATTTTGTTTGAAGTGATAAAATTTCTTTGGAATACGTCATTTGTTGAACCCAAATAAATATGACATTGCTAGCTTTATGAAGTTCATCACTATTAATGAAATTGAAGTTCCGCTGCGTGACAACTTCAATTCTGCTATTAGTTGTGAAGCGACGAATCCAAGCTAAAATTAGTGTTAGTTTAAAAAATGATGAATATTTTGTTGTTAAATCATTCATTAAGTTGGTTGAATCGGTAACAAGACAGATTTGTGTTTTGGGTGTACGACATTCTAAATTTATCAGATCTGGTGCAGTATATTTTGCCTTAGGCCAATCATCAGCTGGTTTTGTTAACCAGGGAGGCCCCTCCCACCATAAATTAAAATTCACTAATTTACTTGGAAATAGCCCTCGAGAAGCGCAATCTGCTGGATTATCGATTGAAGAGATATGCTGCCAGCGTCCTCTTGGAAGATTTACCAAAATTTCTGAAGTACGATTACCAATAAAAGTTTTCCATTCTTTTGGATGTTTTGAAAGCCATTCTAAGACTATGGTAGAATCGGTCCATGCAAACAATTCACATGAATCATATTTTAGTGAATCAGCTACTAATTTCAAAAGTTTCGATACCAATAATGCTGCACATAATTCCAGTCTTGGGATCGAAAGCTGCTTAATAGGAGCAACTTTCGTTTTGGCACTGACCAATGTTACAATTATATTGCCAGAATCATCAACGCAACGACAATACACAACTGCGGCGTATGCGTTTTCCGACGCATCCGAAAATCCATGTAATTGAATTGGTTGATTTGATGTGCAAAGCCAGCGACTAATTCTAATTTTACGTAACTCTGACAATTGTGTTCTAAATATCGACCAATCTTCCTTTATGCTGTTCGGAATCTCATCGTCCCACTGCAAATTAGTAAGCCATAGCTTTTGAAACATTATCTTGATAACAACTATTGATGGTGAAAGCCAACCAATTGGATCGAATATCTTTGAAGATTCTGAAAGTAATTGCCGCTTTGTGTTGACTATTTCTCTTGGTAGGATTATGTTAAATAAAAAGCAATCTGAAGCAGGATTCCACTGTAGGCCTAATAATTTAACAGAACTATCTTCCTCTATTTGTATAGGAGAAAGTTCTCGATGTTGTTCTGGTATATTTTGAAGTATTTCTGGAAGGTTGGAAGTCCACTTTCGCAAATGAAAATTGCCAGATTCCAATATTTCGGTGATAGTTTCTTGAAGATGAATAGTTTGGGAAATAGAATCTGCACCAGTCATCATATCATCGATGTAAAAATCGTTTTCCAATACAGATGATGCCAGTGGATATTTATATTTATTTTCCTCTGCTAGTTGATGCAAACATCTAACAGCTACAAAGGGTGCTGAAGCTGTACCGTACGTAACTGTGAGAAGCTTGTAATGTTGAATTGGTTCATTTGGATTCTCTCGCCACACTATACGTTGATAGTCAGCATCTGACTTGGGAACCATAATTTGACGATACATTTTTTGTATGTCTGCATTTAAAACATACCTGTGAGTCCTAAATCTCAGTAAAATAGCATACAAAGAACCTTGAATAGTTGGACCCACCATAAGATGATCATTCAATGATTTGCCAGACGTAGTTTTTGCTGAAGCGTCAAAAACTACTCGCAGCTTTGTCGAAGTGCTACTTTCTTTTGTGACAGCGTGATGTGGCATATAAAAAGATAAATTGTTATAACTGTTTGAAGGTACCTTCTCCATATGCCCTAATCGCAAATATTCTTTCATAAAGGAAATATATTGCATTTTTAGAGACTCATCCTTTATGAATTTTCTCTCCATAGCGAAAAGTCTGCTTATAGCCGATTTTACAGAGTTGCCAAGCTCAATGGTTTCATCCTTAAATGGTAGTTTAACAATAAACCTTCCGTCAGATTTGATAAGATGTTGTTTAAAATGATTTTCACATGCTAACTCTTCTGAAGTAAGTGCTTTTGGTTGCTGAATTTCCTCAATCTCCCAGAACTTTCTAATGGTTTGGTCTAAACTCACTGCTTGATCGAGATTTGTAGTATGACATACATTTACAATGGATGAGTTTATAGTAGGACCTACGATCACCCAACCAAAACACGTATTTTGTGCAATAGTTTTTCCCGTATCGTCAACTTCACGACCATCACGAAGAACTTCAAAGAATTGATCCGCACCAAGAAGTATATCAATTGAGCTCCTCTTGTTAAAGTTAGGATCCGCCAGTTTGAGAGATTTTAATTTTTTCCAAGATGCATATTCAAAGTTTTGAATAGGTAATTCTGCAGAAATTTTGGAAAGAATTAAAACTTTCACTAAAAGACAACACTGTTTGTCCGGTTGAAATTGTGAAGTAACCTCGATTGTAGTCATTCCCTTTGAAGTGGTTGCTCCAATTGAACCGACGCCAGCAATTGTAATCCTTGCACTTTGTCGTGATAAACCTAAACGTTGGACGCATGCTTCAGTTATGAAGGAAGCCTGAGATCCAGAATCAAGTAACGCTCTGCATACCTGATAACAGCCAAATTTGTCTTTGATTCTAACAAGTGCTGTCGGTAGAAGAGATTGAAAATTATTGTTAAAAGTTTGAAACACGTTTACAGGATTAACTGCAGTAGATTGTGCTGGGATGTCATTGTTGGTTAACTGTGTATTTGATATGGATTGAAGAGATGTTCGATTTGGAACGGATTGCATTGAAGATGAAGTATTACAAGATGATGTGTTGATTGGAGCAATGTTGTGAGAAGATGTATTGACTGAAGAAATGTTTTGTGAAGATGTGTTGATTGGAGAAATGTTTTGTGAAGATGTGTTGATTGAAGATGACTGAGAGGTTGAAGATGACTTTGAAGTTACTTTTGGAGATGTTGTTAATGAATTTATTTGATTCAAATGAAGCAAAGTATTGTGCCTTTTGCGACATATATTGCATGATTTGTAAACTTTACATTTTTTGACATTATGAGTACCACTCAGACAATTATAACATCTGTTATGTTCACTCATAAATTCACGTCTATCCTCAATTGTCATTTCTTTAAATTTGGGGCATTCATATAATTTATGATCAGTTTGACACAATGGACATAACACCTTAGAAGCTGTTACTGTAAGTGATGCTGTGTTAACAGGTTTTATATATTTTTTATTTGTTAGACGAATTCCCTCAAGAGAATCACTTCTTGTTGTTAAAAATGAAGAGAGATCGGCTATTGTAGGAAATTCCTGTTTACATGTTTTTTGAGCCCAAAGTTGACGAGTTTCATCATCAAGCTTGTTAACAACTATGTAAATGAGCCATGGATCTCGTGATTCAGCTTGAGGGCCAAGTGCCTTTAAACCTCTTACTACCTCATCTAGAGTGTCATTAATCTTTTGAATATTTGCTGATGAAGGATTGTGAATACTAACTTGTTCTAATAATGATTTAATAAAAGAATTAGTTATATGTCGCTTGCGATCATAACGCAGACATAATTTTTGAAACGCTTCAATATAGTTCGCTTCTGTGATAGAAAAATGTCTAATTAAAGTAGCGGGTTCACCTTTTAACAAACCCTTTAAATATTGGAACTTTTGTGCTGCACTTAAAGACGTATTATCGTGAACACTAGCTGAGAACAAATCGTAAAAAGAATGCCATTCGCGGTAATCTCCACAAAATGTTGGTATATTTATTCGTGGTAGCTTAATATCTGCGCTTATACCTGATTGGTTGTGCAAATGCGATGCAGAAGAATCATTGTTACTAATGGTTACCATAGGATTTTGATTGGATGAATGATTTTTCCGAATCCATCCATTTAGCAAAGATGTAGCTGTGTAATAAGCATCATCGAATTCTAATACCTCAGATGGTTTTGTTACATCTCGTTCAAATATCTCCTCTTCCAATTTTAAAAATGTAGCCCAAATTTCATGTGTTCTATCTAGACGCGTTTTAACATCATCATATGAACTATTTTCATCTAACGCTTTGGCAAAATTAATTATTTTGGTCATTAAACCTTTCGCGTTACTTCTGCGTTTCAATAATGACTCCATTTTATTCAAATTAGAGTTATGTGTTTATTAAAGTATCCACAGAAAAAGAATATAAAAAAGTACAAATAAATCAATGCTAAAAAATTTCTAATCGTTAAATTCACAAATTTATTAAATTCACAGCAAAACTGGTTTGTATATTTTTGTCATAAACTTATTAACAACACATCAAAAATAATATAATGTAACTGTTCCAAATAATTTTACTTGCACCTTTTATTTAAAAATATATCATAATTCAAATATCAAAAATTATTTATATAAAAAATATTAAATTTTATTGAAGAAATGAAGTTTCAATGAAGAATATGAAGAAAATTTAATAAAATATTTTAAAAAGTTGTTTGATACTTAAATATTTGTTGATGGATGATTCCAAACGTGGTGTATATTTCCAAAAATCCCTTGTTCTCCAATCCGGCTCGAAGGACCAAAATGTTTGCTCACTTTTCACTTTTTAATATCAAAATTAAAACAAAAAAAAACTTTGAGATTATGTTATAAAAAATTGATGTTTATTGTTTGAGCTCACAAATAAGAAGAAGTTACAATTTTATTTTATTGTTAATATTTTACACAAAATTGAATTATATAAAACTGACATCTATATTGTTATTTTAATTGCTGAATAAAAGTTAACAAATATACAAAGGTGCCATCTAACGGCAAATAAACATTATTATAATTAATTTTAAATAATTTGAACATTGTAATCTGAACAGTGTCAAAAGATTTTTATTTAGTTTTTTACCCTTTTTTGGAAAAAAATAAAATTGTTTCTTTGAAATGAAATTTTATTATTATTATTGAGAATTATGGATTATAAGTTTGTCAAAAAATGTTGTCAAGTGTGTCAAAAGAAAAGTTTTTATTTATTTTTTATCCATTTTTTTTAGAAAACAATAAAATTAATAGTTTGTATGACATATAATTTTATTATTATTATAGAGAATTATGGCATTATAAGTTTGTCAAAAAATAATGTCAAGTGTGTCAAAAAATGATTTCATTTATTTTTTAGCCAATTTTTTGGAAGAAAATGTAGCTGTTTTTATGACGTAAATGTAATCTAAAATGAAATTAGACATGGAAGTTTTTGAATTTGTTATAGTTTTTGAAAAATTTTTGGAATTTTGAAAAAGTTTGTATTTTTGATTTTGTAATAATTTTTGCAATATTTTTAGAATATCGGAAAAAGTTTTAATTTTTGATTTTGTAAGAATTTTTGAAATATTTTTAGAATTTTGAAAAATTTTAAATTTTTGATATTATTATAATTTTTGGAATTTTGAAAAAATTTTCAATTTTTGATTTTGTAATAATTTTTGCAATATTTTTAGAATTTTGGAAAAAGTTTGAATTTTTAAGAATTTTTAAAATGTTGGAATTTAGAAAAAATTTAAATATTTGATTTTATTCTAATTTTTGGAATATTTTTGGAATTCTGAAAAAGTTTGACTTTATTTAATTTTTACAATATTTTTTGAAATATTTTTGGAATTTTGAAAAAGTTTGTATTTTTGATTTTGTAATAATTTTTACAATATTTTTAGAATTTCGGCAAAAGTTTTAATTTTTGATTTTGTAAGAATTTTTGAAAAATTTTTAGAATTTTGAAAAATTTTTAATTTTGATATTATTATAATTTTTGGAATTTTGAAAAAAGTTTCAATTTATGATTTTGTAATAATTTTTGCAATATTTTTAGAATTTTGGAAAAAGTTTGTATTTTTAAGAATTTTTGAAATATTATTGGAATTTAGAAAATATTTAAATATTTGATTTTATTCTAATATTTGGAATATTTTTGGCATTTTGAAAAAGTTTGATTTTATTTAATTTAACAATATTTTTGGAATTTTGATTATAATTTTCCGGCAACGTATTGATGTTTCGTGTTAGTTTTGTAAGAAATTTTTAAACAGAGATAAAAAATACTTGTACTTTAACAAAGAGTTATGTTTGATGTACATCGCTGCCCAAAACTAAAAACCATGTCCTCATAAAAGTTTTTTGCCGAAAACTATATCAAAATCTTTAACCCAGACCGAAGTCTTGATATCTCAGAGCTTGAGATTTCAGCCCCTCCATATTTTCAAAATAAGATTCAACAAACGTTTAACCACTTATTACGGTGAAAATTTTTGTTTATTTGTATCTGAAAATCGACTGAAACTATGCAATTTGCTATCCTATTCACTCATTCGCAGTAAAACAAATTTTAATAATGTTTTTATGGCAACCTACACACCTAAACCTTAACACATTTCTTTAAAAAAAAAATTGTCTTAGTTAAAACCTTTTACGCAGAATCTGAAAAAAATCGCTTAAATGAATAAATTTCCGTCTGAATCCCGTCTGAGTCCTTGTTGAAATTTCATTTTTCAATAATCGTTTTCGAAATTTTATGTTTTAATTAATTTTGTATACGGTTTATTGTACAAAATCTATTTCAAATTAAAATTTAAATGTGAGTTTATGTTACAAAACTCGTAAGAAGTTCATATATGTTAAACAACATTAGATCAAATCATTTTTTTGAGGTTATGTCGACTAGGTTCAGAGTAAATAAGCAAAAGTGGTAATCGCTATTTTTTTTCACGAACAGCGATCCACCGCATCGCTTTGATTTTAATAATTTTTTTGATATTTTTAAATATTGAACCTACAAGATTTTTGGAGTTCTGTACTTTAGGAGATCGGTACTTTGTTTGTACCTTGTTGAAGTAACATATTGTTACGCTTTTCCAATCTTACTTCGAATTGGCCTTACTCTCAATTCGATAAACGTAATTCCAAAATCTCTTCCGAGTTCGATCACTGATTAGTAAGCACAAACAACAGGTTTTAAGAAGCATTCAACTCCTTAATTGTTCCACAACAACAAGAAAACAATACAGTAACAATATTCCTATGTAGAATATTTTTTCAACAGCTTCAGAAATTCCAACTAGGGATTGCAATTCCGAGATTTCGAATCCCGAAATGCCGGGCTTCGAACAAATTTTCCAACCTCGAAATCCGGCATTAGCATTTTAAAATACCGGTATTTCAATATTAAAGGGAAAATAGTGTTTTATTTCTAAACTCAAAAATCCCTATAACGAAATATCATTTGATTGTATTTATTTCTATACATATTAAAAAATCCTTAATGTGAAACATCATTTCATATAGGATATCTATCATACAGGATATTTTTATGTTGATTGGTGATTCGGTTCGTGGAAATTGTTATCACAAAAATAAAGCTACCAATAAAGATCAAAGTCTTAAATCATTTTCTATTTTTTAATGTGAATTGTGATCGCAATTTGCAATTTTATTATTTAAATGTTCTTTTTTGATTATTTCCAATTTGCAATTTCCAAGACTGAATTATTATTAATATTTAAATATATTTTAAAATATAGAAAAATTATTTTATTGAAATTTTTAATGTTGATATAATTGCAATATAATTGTTAACTATAACATGTTCCATTGTTGATTTACAAAGACCGAATTATTTTATTTTGTTATATTATTATCTAAATATATTTTTTATTCACATACATTTAAAGTTCTACTTTATTACTGTGATTTGCGGCCGTAAAGTGTCACCTTTTAAGCATTTTGTTGAGCTATATTTATATATATTTTGTATCATAGTTACGTCCATATGTTACGAGCATATATTTTGTATCATAGTTACGTCCTAAAAAGTAAAAAAACATTTGTATTTGTTTAAATTCTATAAAAACTAGAAATTTTTATCAAAGCAACCTTTAAATTCAAAATTTCATAATCCAATTAAAATTATTGGTATTATTTGTTGTCATAGTTAAAAGGTTACTTGTTCAACATATTTTTATTCCAAATTTTATGCAAATTTATAACAATTTGCTTTAGAATAAATAGTACATTATTTAATTAGGAGCTAAAGTGCTAATTTTTGTCTTGAGTCTGTTTGACGGCCGACCGTAGGTACATACACTATTTTTTCGGCAAACGTTCAAAGTTTTTATAAATATGAAATTATAATAAACAAAAATTTATAAGTATGATTTATTACCGTCATAATTACGTCCCAAAAGTACAAAACATTTAAATTTGTATAAAGAAAATTTTTTATCAAAGCAAGCTCCAATTCAAAATTTCATTATCCAATTAAACTATTTGTTATGTTTTGTTGTCATATTTACATACAATAGTTCAAAATTTCATAATGCAATCAGAATCAATTTCTTATTTTTTGATGTCATAGTTATACAATTTGTTTGAAAAAATAACAAAATAACAAATGTTACTTTACTGTCGCCGCAATATAAAATAAAAATGGCGTTAATTTTGCAGCCGCTTTGATTATAAGTAAAAAAGTAAGACTTTAACTAACTCCCTAGCCGCATTAAAGTTAAACTTTACAGCCGTTTGCCGAAAAACAATTTTTTTAAAAATATTTTGCTTGCGGCGAATAAAAAATAGTATATGACGCACGGACGTAAGCTATTTTGGACTTAATGTGGGTGCAAATCGAGGGGCTCCAAAATCTTTAGCTCTACGTCCTTGCATCGTAATGTACGATTAAAGTACAGACAAAATTTATTTTATGAAGATTTTTTTTTTTATCCCGGTATTAATACCGGGATTCCGGTTTTAGATTAATCGATCTCGAAAACCCCGTATTGCTTTTTCACTTAAAATTTGCAATCTCTAACTCCAACAGTTGATTGTAGAAATTTCCAGTAACACGGAGTTCAAAATAATACGCAAAATAATTCTACTGAATAACACTCCAAACTTTATTTACAAAAACTAATTTAAAAGTATCTTCTATTTGCACGATTTTATATGCACGGTATAATGTTCTGTTTACAATTAATTTACATTCCACTTATTACACTAGTTCTACTATCGCAACTTTACATTAACGCGATCTAAAATAAAAATAAACCTATACTACAAGAGGTAATTGCTTTTATATGATTCTGCATAATTTCTAGATTATTCGAGGTCACTTTTTAGAAACCTTGAAAAAATATTAGAATATTCGATTATTTTACGTTATGTTGATTTGATTCATAAAATCATTCAATTTTATTTATTGATTACCCTGATTCTAAGAAACGATTGTGATCTTGATTTATTTTTGAACTATTGTTTATCGAAAATTAAGGCTTTGTATTTCATTACGTTTATGAAGAATCGTAACAATATTTATAGAGAAAACAACTTAAATTGCTTACACCTGGTG